>JAXIVJ010011853.1:15000-40000 GCA_036785665.1 Chirona hameri | reverse complement strand
AGACAGACAGACAGACAGACAGACAGACAGACAGACAGACAGACAGACAGACAGACAGACAGACAGACAGACAGACAGACAGACAGACAGACAGACAGACAGACAGACAGACAGACAGACAGACAGACAGACAGACAGACAGACAGACAGACAGACAGACAGACAGACAGACAGACAGACAGACAGACAGACAGACAGACAGACAGACAGACAGACAGACAGACAGACAGACAGACAGACAGACAGACAGACAGACAGACAGACAGACAGACAGACAGACAGACAGACAGACAGACAGACAGACAGACAGACAGACAGACAGACAGACAGACAGACAGACAGACAGACAGACAGACAGACAGACAGACAGACAGACAGACAGACAGACAGACAGACAGACAGACAGACAGACAGACAGACATACAGACATACAGACATACAGACATACAGACATACAGACATACAGACATACAGACATACAGACATACAGACATACAGACATACAGACATACAGACATACAGACATACAGACATACAGACATACAGACATACAGACATACAGACATACAGACATACAGACATACAGACATACAGACATACAGACATACAGACATACAGACATACAGACATACAGACATACAGACATACAGACATACAGACATACAGACATACAGACATACAGACATACAGACATACAGACATACAGACATACAGACATACAGACATACAGACATACAGACATACAGACATACAGACATACAGACATACAGACATACAGACATACAGACATACAGACATACAGACACATACAGACATACAGACATACAGACATACAGACATACAGACATACAGACATACAGACATACAGACATACAGGCATACAGGCATACAGACATACAGACATACAGACATACAGACATACAGACATACAGACATACAGACATACAGACATACAGACATACAGACATACAGACATACAGACATACAGACATACAGACATACAGACATACAGACATACAGACATACAGACATACAGACATACAGACATACAGACATACAGACATACAGACATACAGACATACAGACATACAGACATACAGACATACAGACATACAGACATACAGACATACAGACATACAGACATACAGACATACAGACATACAGACATACAGACATACACAGACATACAGACATACAGACATACAGACATACAGACATACAGACATACAGACATACAGACATACAGACATACAGACATACAGACATACAGACATACAGACATACAGACATACAGACATACAGACATACAGACATACAGACATACAGACATACAGACATACAGACATACAGACATACAGACATACAGACATACAGACATACAGACATACAGACATACAGACATACAGACATACAGACATACAGACATACAGACATACAGACATACAGACATACAGACATACAGACATACAGACAATACAGACATACAGACATACAGACATACAGACATGCAGACATGCAGACATGCAGACATACAGACATACAGACAATACAGACATACAGATACAGACATACAGACATACAGACATACAGACATACAGACATACAGACATACAGACATACAGACATACAGACATACAGACATACAGACATACAGACATACAGACATACAGACATACAGACATACAGACATACAGACATACAGACATACAGACATACAGACATACAGACATACAGACATACAGACAGACATACAGACATACAGACATACAGACATACAGACATACAGACATACAGACATACAGACATACAGACATACAGACATACAGACATACAGACATACAGACATACAGACATACAGACAGACATACAGACGATCTCAAATACTGTAATACAAGCACGATATCAGAGCATAGATCAATATGTATGCTCAATTACAAGGACGTAGTCCTGCGAAAGTGCACGGGAATGTGCACGTGAATTTGAATGTGCAAGTAGGCTCTATATCTAAGAAAGTTGTGGACGGCGTTGTTAGCCAATGCTGATTTTCGTGCTCAGGAGGACTATTGCGCAGTATTTGTGCAATTTTTAAGAATTAGAATTTCGTAGTGCGAATTTTGTCAGAATTAAGGTGTAATTATACACCGTTGTTACATAAACGTCAATAACTAAACAAAGTTATTGAATAATACATACATACTTACATACATACTTACATACATACATACATACATGCATGCATGCATGCATGCATACATGACATGCATACATACATACATACATACATACATACATACATACATACATACATACATACATACATACATACATACATACATACATACATACATACATACATACATTGTTCTTGAGCTACTGATTACGAAAAACATATTTTTTTAAAACGCTGTCCAGTTTTTGTTTAGTTATTGACGTTTATGTAACACGGGTGTATAATTAACAAAGTCCGTTAGTGGAAAAAGTGGACCCTACGAATTTTCTTAAAAATTGCACAAATATGCGCAATAGTCTCCTGGGCACGAAAATAGCATTGGCTAACAACGCCGTCCACAACTTTCTTAGATATAGGCCTACGTGCACATTCAAATTCACGTGCACATTCCCGTGCACTTTCGCGGACCCTTTTGTCTTGAATCAAAATGAGCATACATATTGATCTTGAGCTGCTGATTACGATTTTGTTTTCTCAGAACGCCGTCTAGTAGTTTTTGAGTTATTGACGTTTATATAACACGGGTGTATAGTTA
This sequence comes from Chirona hameri, assembly GCA_036785665.1. NCBI lineage: Eukaryota > Metazoa > Arthropoda > Thecostraca > Balanomorpha > Balanidae > Chirona > Chirona hameri. The sequence continues at coordinate 37,235 of JAXIVJ010011853.1, read as the reverse complement.
ACAAAGCCCGTTAGTGGGGAAAAGCGGACCCCTACGAATTTGCTTTTAAAATTCGTAGAAATATGCAAAATGGTCTCCTGAGCACGAAAATAGCATTTGCTAACATCGCCGTCCACAACTTTCTTAGGTATAGATAGATCTACGTGCACATTCAAATTCACATGCACATTCGCGTGCATTTTCGCGGACACTTTTGTTTTCGTTCAAAATGAGCATACAGATTGGTCTTGAGCTGATAATTAAGAAAAATAGATTTTTTAAGAACGCCGTCCAGTAGTTTTTGAGTTGTCATTTTTGTCAATACCATGAAAAAAGCGGAACCAACGAATTTCCGTCCTGAAAGTAAATGCACTATTTTGCAGTTGTATGAGCTTTAAACACGTTTAATACATATAACAGGGACCTCAATGCTCATTTAGTCCATTATTTCAGAAATTATCAGCGTTAAAACTTGGGCGTTTTTCGAGACTAGTATCAGATAACGAGTACACGATCGGCACTACTGTCCACCACTTTTATCTTAAAGGAAATAGTTCACCTTCAACATGGGATTTTTAACTGAAATAGCAGTTGTGTAGCCCGTGTTGAGAAATCCTTATCTGCAACTTGTATTGGCTGAAAAGACGGGGAACTATCAAAGCGTTCAAAGTTGTAGCATTCAATGCTTGTCCCATCCAAAACCGGTGCCAACAACGCTTGCGACATCCAAAATTCGCCCGGGTAGGGGACATCTTCATGAGCCACACTCGCCGCATCCAAAATGGTGCTCGCCGCATCCAAAACCGTGGCATACAGCCACACACAAAGCCGTGGCAGTCAAGCTTGCGCCATCCAAAACTGTCTGGCGCGGTCATATTGGAACTACTAGTTGCAGTGAAACCCGCTAGATGGAGGGAGTAGCGTGGTGATGACGTTGTCACTCTAACACGCAAGTCGGCTACAGTGGAATATGTTTATGCGAATGGACATCTGACACCACACTGGACCCGGTGTCGCCTCGCATCGGCCGGCAGCTGTCGGGCGGGGAGGAGGGTGAGGCGTGAGCGGTGCAGACCGACGGAGTGGGGAACGTTGTGATGGTCAATGCTTTGTCAATTCGACAGACTTGATTTAGTATCCTTATAAACTTACAGTAATGGCGCAGAAGTGACATTCGATAGAACACGCGCTCGTACCGGATTGTGTGTATTGACAGTGTATCCCTGACACGCCTCATATAAACACTAAGTTCTTTATCAGTAGTGTTTCTCATATATTAGACCGCTCAAGACTTGATACACCTAGATATCAGGCCATAAGCTATTACATGGTGACAGCAACATGGATCTTGCAGGGATACAGATTACAGCATTTGATTGGAGCGCTGCAGATCTGCCCAGTGCTTTCAGGCAGTTTCGTCAATATGTTGAGCATGTCTTCGCTGGGCCCCTGGTCGGTAAGCCAAAAGAGGTGCAAGCCTCTTATCTCCACCTGTGGATGGGTCCAACAGGGATTGATCTCATACATACTTTCTCACTGACTGAAGAGAAACTGAAAGACACCAAGGAAATCCTGGACAGGTTTGAGGAACACTTCAAGCCAAAGACCAATTTTAGATTGGCAAGATACAATCTCCAAAAGATGCATCAGGGCCCTACAGAATCAGTTGATGATTTTGTGGCCAGACTGCGACTCCAGTCAGACAAATGTAAGTTCACAAGTGAAGAGAGGCCGCAGCGCATCCTTGAGCAAATGATCTTTGGTGCAGCACATGCACGTATACAGGAAAAACTGCTCACAAAAGGTGAAGACCTAACTCTGGATCAGGCTATCAACCTATACAGAACCTTTGAGGCAAACCAAAAGCACATGGAACAATTCAGAGAACCCAGAGACGGACAGGTGCATGCCGTGCAGAAAGCGCACCACAGCAAGCAACATCTGGAATCCCCATGTAAGTACTGTGGTCTGAAGCATGCCATGGAGAGAAATGCATGTCCTGCAAGTGGCACTGAGTGCAACAAGTGCAACAATGTGGGACACTGGGCTGTGGTGTGCAAGTCGAAGTGCAAGCCGGGCCCTGGCCCGAACCACCACAGTTCAGGAGCTGCCAGCGGAAGGAGGCAGCAAACAAGACGAGTGGCAGAAGTCAACCAAAATGTGGAGGTCAACCACAATGTGGAGAGAACACAGGACGATCACCTGTATTTTGATGCAGTGAACACCAACCAGAGAACAGAGGCTTTCATAGACCTGAAAGTGAAAATACCTGGAATGGAAGGTGAGCATACTCTGCATGCAAAAGTCGACACAGGTGCTGATGGCAACATTCTCCCAGCAAGATGTCTGAACAAAATGCCAACGAGTGTGAAGCTGGACCATGATGACACGATCATCAGAGCCTACAACGGGACCCTCATAAAACAAATGGGTACACTTGCAATTCAATGCACGTTTCAAGGTGCAGCACACCCACTCAAATTCCATGTTGTGGAATCATCTGGTCCCATACTGGTGGGCCTGCCAGCGTGTGAGACAATGAAACTGACAAAGATGCACCCGCTGGTCCACACAGTGACCTCAACCGACAAGACGTCAAGCCCGCTAGTGCATTCTGTCACCACGACTGACCAGCTGATCTCTGAGTACCCAAATCAGTTCAAGGGTATTGGCAAACTACCGGGTAAGGCACACTTCGAGCTTGACCCAGCCGTAACACCAGTCATCCACGCACCCCGGAAGCGTCCCATCCACATCAAAGATGACCTCAAGAAAGAGCTGGATGCAATGGAACAAATGGAGGTGATCAGGCCTGTCACAGAGGCAACAGACTGGGTGTCGAGTCTCGTGGTGGCCAAAAAGCCAAGTGGTCAATTGCGTGTGTGCCTGGACACCCGAGACCTAAACCGGGCGATAAAGCGACCACACCACCGGACCATCACGACAGAAGAAATAACGCACCAGCTGTCCGGGTCCACAGTATTCTCAAAACTGGACGCCCGCTCAGGATACTGGGCCATGGAACTAGATGACGAGTCCAGCCACCTCACAACGTTCAACTCGCCATTTGGAAGATACCAGTTCCGACGCCTACCCTTCGGAATCCGTCTGGCCCAGGACCTCTTCCAGAGAAAAATGGATGAGATTCTGGCGGGGCTCGCCGGCGTGGTCAATATAGCCGACGACATCTGCGTCCATGGAAAAGACGCAGAGGAACACACAGCGCGACTGCGCGCTCTAATGGCAAGAGCAGAAGAAAAGGGGCTGGTGTTCAACCCAGCCAAGTGCGCCGTCGCACTGAAACAAATCTCGTTCTTCGGGCACGTGTACACGGCAGCTGGTGTGTCGCCTGACCCAGCGAAGGTGGACGCCATCAGAGGCATCGAGCGTCCCGAGAACGCTGCTCAGCTACATTCGTTCCTCGGACTGTGCACTTACCTGTCGCCATTCATCCCCAACTTCTCCACCCGCACACACCATCTCCGACAGATGCTGAAAGAGGGTGCCGACTTCGAGTACTCTCCACAGGCCGCACGTGACTTCGAAGCTCTCAAGAACGTCATATCGTCAGAATCCGTCCTGGCCTACTACAACCCCAGCAAACCTGCCACCCTCGAAGTGGACGCATCCGGAGTCGCGCTCGGTGCAGTGCTGCTACAGGAAGGGCAACCAATAGCGTTCGCCTCCAAAGCACTGACCGACACGGAGACGCGGTACTCAAACATCGAGCGGGAAATGCTCGCTGTCGTCTTCGGCATCGAGAGATTCCACACCAACCTCTACGCAAGGAAGTTTGAAGTACTCTCGGACCACAAACCGCTCGAAATGATCTTCCAGAAGAGCATTGGAAGCGCCCCTGCACGTCTGCAGCGGATGCTCTTGAGGACGCAATGCTACACGTTCACACTGAGGTACAACAAGGGCTCCAACATGCACGTCTCTGATGCACTGTCGCGCTTACCAGCGCAGAGACTAGAACCTGCAGCGAGCATACCATTCGACCGTACGATCGGTCTGGTCCAGCTCAGCTCTCCCCGACTTGAAGAGCTACGGAAAGCAACGTTGGAGGATGAAGAACTCTGCGAGCTAAGGAAAATCATCCTGGCGGGGTGGCCAAACCGGCAGTGCGAGGCATCACCAGCCGTCAGAAGGTACTGGTCCGTAAGAGATACCCTCGTAATCGACGATGGGTTGGTCATAAAGGGCACAGCTGTCGTCATCCCGACCAAACTCCGACCGTGGTACATGGAGAAGCTTCACGAAGGCCACCAGGGCAGGGTGAAAATGGAACTACGGGCTCGTGACTCGGTATTCTGGCCGAAGATCAAACATGACATAGAAGAGCGCGTCGCAGTCTGCATGCCGTGTCAATCTTCCCGTCCAGCATCCTCTCAGTCCAGCCTGACGCCCGAGCACCAGCATCCTGTACCTGCCGGCCCCTGGAAAGAAGTCAGCTCCGACATCTTCTTCTGTAAGGGCCGAAACTACCTGCTGACAGTGGATCACTACTCCAAGTTTCCTTTCCTTCAGGTACCGGACACCACGACCAGTTCGCGCGTCATTGAAGTCCTATCCGTCCTGTTAGCGGAACACGGTTCCCCTGCCGTTCTGTACTCTGACAACGGCCCCCAGTACGCGTCCCACGACTTCAAGGCGTTTGCGGGGCGGTTCGGTTTCGAACATCGCACGTCATCTCCGCTGTACCCGAGAAGCAATGGAGTAGCAGAGCGGCATGTGAAAACCGTCAAGAACCTGGTGGACAAGAGTGGTAGCTTCATCAGTCTGCAAGCTGGGCTCCGAACCCTCCGCGCGACCCCAATCGACAGCGTGCTGCCGTTTCCAGCGGAACTGCTGTACGGACGCAGCATCGATGACCTGCCCAGACAAGACAGGTCGGGAACAGTTGAGCACCGAGAGCGACTGCAGAGCCGCCAAGATCAACAGCGCGATCACCACAACGCCAGGATCATCCGCGCTAGACCTGAACCAACCCTGGAACCTGGTGATGCGGTGTTTATCAGAAACAAGGACAAGGGGACATGGCAGCCAGGAACAGTCGTGGCGCCGCACCCCGCCCCCGCATCATGCGTGGTGCAACCAGAGGCGGCAACTTCATCGGAGCAGCCTGGTGACGCCGGAGACGACGCGACTCCAACTCCTTCCCAGGATGGTGGTCGCACCCTGCGCCGCACGAGCCAGGACCTACGACCGCGAGTGACGCGCTCCGGGCGTGTGTCGCGCGCACCAGACCGTATGGACCTGTAACACCATACGGATCTGCCCCAAGTAGTTTGGTAGTTTTGCCGAAGCAGGCAGCCTTGCGTTACAGTGAAGTCAAGCCGCACTTCATGTACGCTTAGTTCTCAGAAAGCTGTATATAGTGAATCAGTGAAGAAACATGCCCCTCGTGTCCTGTGCCGTCTGCAACTGTCAGAACTCAGTGGTGACTGTTTTCCTTGTAGCCTCTTCCTTCACAAGGAGAGGGATGTGATGGTCAATGCTTTGTCAATTCGACAGACTTGATTTAGTATCCTTAGAAACTTACAGTAATGGCGCAGAAGTGACATTCGATAGAACACGCGCTCGTACCGGATTGTGTGTATTGACAGTGTATCCCTGACACGCCTCATATAAACACTGAGTTCTTTATCAGTAGTGTTTCTCATATATTAGACCGCTCAAGACTTGATACACCTAGATATCAGGCCAGCTATTACAAACGTCACATCGAGACCGTGAGAAAGCTAATGGCAATTATAAAACTAAGTTTGATGCTGCGTTGGCACTACGCCACTTGTTGCTAAGGCCAAGAAAATCACTCACGACGAGGATGGGCGTCAGCTGCCACGTTTCGATATGCGAGTACCGGCCCATTCCGATAAACCTGATGGTACTAGCGTATGGTACTGCTACTACCATAGTCATTGGCGGATCCAGAACGATGGTTGGAGGGGGGGGGGGGCGGAGGGGGGAGCCAAATTCCCCCCAAAAAATATCACATAATTCTGAAAACTCATCGTATTTCGCTTGGTTATGCATTGATAGCCGATTTAAAACAAACTTTCCTTTGTAAAAGTTGCTTAGATTGTCTTCCATATCAGGAAATGTGTCAATTTTGTGCAGATTTCTGGCGTTTTGGAGGGGGGGTCATGGCCGCAATCCCCCCCCCCCCCAAGCAAATTCCCCCCCCCCCCCCCCCCCCCTCAAAAAAAAATCGCATAATTCTGAAAACTCATCGTATTTCGCTTGGTTATGCATTGATAGCCGATTTTAAACAAACTTTCCTTTGTAAAAGTTGCTTAGATTGTCTTCCATATCAGGAAATGTGTCAATTTTGTGCCGATTTCAGGCGGTTTGGAGGGGAGTCATGGCCGCAATCCCCCCCCCCCCCTGGATCCGCTAGTGACCATAGTCTGCAACGGATTTAATTAACGAATTTCTTATTCTATAATTAATTATTAATTGTGATGAATTATTATTGAAAATTTAACATATACATAATTGAATAGTAATACATAAATATAATAGTTAACTCATTAAGTAAGTACCAAGGTGTGTTCTAGATGGACTGGATCAACAGTTTTTTGGTCACATAGGGAGAGCGACGTCCTAACACAGCTTCGAAAACTTCCGCCCCCTAACTTCAGGGGTTTTCGAAATATAGAGGCACCGCCTCCAAACGGGACGGTCCCGTTTTGACCAGGGGATCCGAAAGTAATAGTAGTGGCCAGGCGCCGCTCCGCCAGCCATTCCCCCGCGTGCGCGCCTATTGCCGACAGCCACATTTGTCTGGAAATGACCTCTTCTGCACGTAAGGACATTCCAAAGTGCGCGGTGATGCCGCCGCGTATTTTCTGCAGGACCGGCTGAGGCAGAGCCAGTCATCTCTTTTATGCTAATAAAAACACCTCACGTATGGCATATTTCCGGTAAAATAAGCAATATTTGAAAGAAAATAAACTTGTTTTGTTCCAACGACAGCAGCAGTTACCTAGTTTTCCCATAAAATTATATATTTTTCATGAATTTTCATGCCAAAAAAAATAATATGCCACCACCAAATTCTCAACTCTGAGAAAAGCCAGACTGGCCAGAGAAAAGAAAACCACAAAAACACAAAACCTCAACGAACAGTGTGTAGTAATACAAAGTCCCGTCAGTTTTGAATTGCATAATAATTTTGTGATCCAGTGTAGGACTTGCAGATAATTCAAAACTCTCAAATTGATCTTAAGATAAAAGTGGTGGACAGTAGTGCCGATCAAGTACTCGTTATCTGATATTAGTCTCGAAAAACGCCCAAGTTTTAACGCTGATAATTTCTGAAATAATGGAATAAATGAGCATTGAGGTCCCTGTTATATGTCTTAAATGTGTTTAAAGCTCATACAACTGCAAAAGAGTGCATTTACTTTCAGGACGGAAACCAGTATAATCCCTTTAAGACATCTACCAATATCAGTGGGTTTCCTGTAAACCGAGGTAACGATTGTTTTATTTGAAGCATCAACTGTTACATCTAGAAATGGAATTCGGTAGTTTACTGACATTTCGAACGTGAATTTGATAATTGATTTGTCTTCAAGTTCGGATTTGAGGCACATGAGCTGTTCTTCGTCAACAATATCAACAAATATGTCATCAGTGAACCGGCAGTACGTGAAAGGTTTCTTCTAGGCTCTCTAGGGTCAGTGATTCTATCTGTGCCATATACGTTTCCGCAAATGACACCCCCAGGGGAACCCATTGCCACCCCATCGATCTGTCGGCAAAGCTTGCCCTCTGGGTGCAAGTCTGGGTGCAAAAGGAAAGAGTGTCTTTTGTGCATATCTCAAAGAGACGTTTGAGTTAGCTCTTGCTCTAGGTACACGTGGCGCCGGGATAGACGGATGAGAGTACACGTTCTCAAGAAGCATATCAATCGTCTGATCGACAGGGACATTCGTAAAGAGTGAAGATGCGTCAAGAGATGCCAGGGTGCCATGCCTCTCCCGTACTCTGAGTATTTCTATTAATTCTTCAGACGATCTCAGGGAATAAGTTTTCGGTATGCAAGGTGAAATAATAGAGTTCAGCTGTATAGCTACATTGTAAGCTGGCGTGGGAATCCATGCAAAATGATTGGTCTAATAGGGATAAATTCTTTGGGTGTCTGGGTTTCCATAAAAGTAACCTGAGTTAATCTCACCTCTCAGTTTCTGGAATATTACGCCACCGTTCTCTGCGTTAGCGACATCGATTACATCATTCAGGATGATTGTATATTAGAACAAGTTTTATATCACATTCTCCTAGAACATTCAAACAATAATTCGAATAGATTGAAACTGTGATGTATAGCTTTTCTTGCGTGTGTGCATTATTTCATCTTGTGTATATGGTGCTGATGAAGTCTTTTATGACGAAACGCGTCCACCTATGTGTTTGCTTTCCTGTGTCATATATGCCATAATTGTCTGTATATGAATACATTTGTCAGACATGAACGGAACAACAACAAGCAACAAAGAGATGAAGGAATACTACACCAATAAGAAGCTAGCAAGCAGTTTTAATCGTCTCAAATTCCTCAATGATTGTATATTAGAACAAGTTTTATATCACATTCTTCTAGAACATTTAAATAATAATTCGAATAGATTGAAACTGTGATGTATAGCTTTTCTTGAGTGTGTGCATTATTTCATCTTGTGTATATGGTGCTGATGAAGTCATTTACGACGAAACGCGTCCGCCTATGTGTTTACTTTCCTGTGCCATGTATGCCATAATTGTCTGTATATGAATATATACACATATATTACATAGCTGGAGGGGGTTGCACGGGTGTTATCGTAAAGCTGGACAATTAAAATGAACCTTAAACGGAAACAATAACAGAATCATACAAGGCCTATACGAGTGACTAGCACAGGGTCTGGAATTCAAGATATTGACCGCCACGACGATGTTCATGCTACATTAAGCATGATTTTGTATGTTTGACAGAGGCTAGGGGGGAGGGGGGTTCAAACTTCAAACATGTTTGCGCTACTTAATTATATACGGGGCTCAGTCGAAACGTTACGAAGCGTTACATTAAAACGGCAATATTCAACAGGGTGTTGAATATTGCCGAAGAAAGCGTTACGTAATATATGGACGATCCATAGTACGGCGGCGCTCGGCGCGTCGCGACACGACGACGCGTTCTCCCACGGTGTAATGTGATACCCGCCCGCCCCGGGTATGCCGCCCTCACATCATCACTCCATATTTATCTTTCACCAACACCTAACGGCTACCAGAATTCGGCGGGACGGGAGGGCGGAATCACGAGTTTTGTTAGTCCTCGAGTAACCGATGCCATTTTACAGCTTCAAACTGTATTTACGGTAAAAACACTCCGATACATACAACCGGCTATTCTGAGCGTCGTGTCAGGGTTAAAAGATGAGATACATGTTAAAAACGACACACATGCGTACACTGAGTAGAAAAACAAAACACACACAATACACGATCGTAAGCACACACATCCAGCACAGCACATCAGATGTCATGTAATAGAGTGCCAACTTTACGTTTAAATGACAATAAAGACGTCACGAATGTCCCGAGACAGGGTGTTGTACCGCTGCACCGTACTATATAAAAAGCGACACTTGCCGGTTGTAGTTCTCACGCGCGGGAGGGCCAAATCAGCGTCCTGGCGGGTGCTTCTGGAACGAAGTTCAGAATTGGCCGAAAGCTGGGAAGCTGGGAAATTTTGTGAAGAAGGTGGAGAGATTGAAGTTCGTACAGTTGCCGGGCGGTGAGCCAGGCCAGTGCATCTCGCACGTCCGATATGTCGTCGAATTTACGTCGGCCAGAGACAGCACGCACACCAAAATTGACTACCTTAAAACCAACCCAAGGGACGTTTTATTAGTGGATCGCCGGCTTAAACGCGAACATTTTGAGCACCAATGTGACGACGGTGGTCGTTGGATCTGATTCAGTGGCTGTTAGTTGTATTCTACTGGTCCATATTGGACTGGCAACAAGCGGCATGATTCAAAACTTTACCAGTCTCTATCGAGCAGGAAGCATTGTGTATTTGAGTATAGGTACGTAAGCCGGTTTTTCTGGGAAATACGCACTGTCTCATTAAAGGGATTATACGGGTTTCCGTCCTGAAAGGAAATGCACTCTTTTGCAGTTTTATGAGCTTTAGACACGTTTAAGACATATAACAGGGACCACAATGCTCATTTAGTCTATTATTTCAGCAATTATCAGCATTAAAACTTTGGCGTTTTTCGAGATTTGTATCAGATAAAGAGTACTTGATCGGCATTACTGTCCACCACATTTATCATCTTAGAATCTGCAGCAATCAATTTTAGAGTTTTGAATTATCTGCAAGTCCTACACTGGATCACAAAATGATTATGCAATTCAAAACTTACGGGACTCTTTATTACTACACACTGTTCGTTCGGGTTTTGTGGTTTTCTTATCTCTGGCCGGAAGCGTTGATAATTTGGTGGTGGCGTATCGGCATGAAAAATCATGAAAAATATCGAATTTTATGGGAAAAACTAGGTAACAGGTGTTGTTGGAACAAAACAAGTTTATTTTTCAAATATTGCTTATTAATTTCCTGAAATTTCCTGAAAAAATGTGGCTAGCGTGGGACTTCTACCACCTTTATAAGTACGTTTTACTATGCAACTAATTTATTCTGGGAAAAACCCGTATAATCCCTTTAAATAGCGCAAAAACGATTGGTGTGTGTTTGACATTGTTATAATATGTTGATGCACTTCTGTTCAAACAGCTTACTGATCGATCGTGATAACCAGTTGTCAGATTTTCTGTCTTAGTCTTTGTAACAAATTGTCATGCACCTGTTACGGCTTCAATGAACAACATTTTGCAATATTTGTTTTACTTCGGGTCACTTCAGGTCAGGTCACCAGATTGCATTAAGTGACCCAATCTTTGTAAAAAAATAACGGTCGTGCACAGGCAACAGTGTTTGTCCGAGCAGTTTTAAACTCACATAATTGAATTAGGCTTAACCCTCGCCAGTGCAGGGGGTTGATGCCACCCCCTCGGTTTTTCGGGAATAACTCGCGTAAATATCAACCGATTACGATGAAACTTTCAGTACCGTACTGGTGAACAATTTGACACATATTCTGCAATTTCTAAAGTTGTAGGTCACATGACCCGTGACCTTTGACCTGTTTTCAAGGTCATGTCAGGCGCAACTGGCGTCCCGTAGTATTAATCCTTGTAACTTGTGCAGTTTCATAGTGTTTGTCGTTCAGGATCATATGCACAGGTGTTTCCAGGTGACAGTTGTGGTTTCCACTGATATTGTGACCTCCATTGACCTTTTCAGAGTCCAGCCGAGGTCACTTACATCCGATGACCTCATATTACTTTTTTTGGCTTCTAGGACATTTTGTGACGCTGATTTCAAATATGGGATCCATTTTACATAATTATATGTTCCACTGGGGTCATGCGCCCCTAAAGATCAACCGAGGTCACTGACCTCAAATTACCTGACATGACCCGCCATGACCTTTTTGGAATTTGTCAGTTTCTATGACATTTTGTGACGCTGATTTCAAATTTGGCATCCAATTAGCATAATTATATGCTCATTCGCGATTCTAGCTCGATTAAATTCAATTTGATACGGATTTACCATTTGGTTGAATTTTGGGTCATTGGCATGACTTCAGAGGTCATCTAATGATCTAGGACCTTAAAATCGGATATCAATGGCTTACTCTCTTGACAAGCAACACGCTCGTTTTTTAATCGAAGCTCTAGCCCAATTAGGGGCGAAACGCTGGGGGGGGGGGTTCGTACCAATCCCCCCCCCCCTTGCACGGTCACGCACTGATCGGACGCTGCACGGGCGAGGGTTAAATACCTACACATCGCATATTGATTGACAGCAGATTTGTGTATATCTGTGACCTAAGGTCAGGTCGATTCCGTGACCTCCCCATTATATGTCAATATGAAGATATGAAAATGCCTCCCATTCAGAGAATACGCATTACATCAGACCAATTACTTCAGGATCATGTTTGTATAGCCCATTCTTGATGACCCTATGCAACTGTTGCTCAGTGACCCCTACAAGGTCATCTTAGGTCAACTGAGGTCAAAACAAAAACAAAGTGCTCCTTCACATTGGAAAAGAACGTTGAAGAATCGCCAGCTTGGTTCCCTATCCAATGAGAACGTTTGACTGGTTTGTAGGTACATACATATACTTACCGTATCTAAGCGAGGTACAAAGATCCCTACTCCAGCTTATTAAAGGGAATAGTTCACCTTTAACATGGAGTTTTGAACTGAGATAGCAGATTTGTAGAGCAGATCGAAAAATGGGTTGTGTGAAGCAATTAGCTCCAAACGTTAAGTAATTTCGACACAGCACTAGTGGCCCCTTTTAAAAGAAGTTCCATTTCCCCGAAACTTGTTTCGGATTCCCACAACGGTTGTTTACGTTACACGCAGCTTGCGTATATATGTCTAAAGTCCGTCGTTATTGTGTGCAATAGTTGCCATGTCCAAGCTATACCATATGCATGACGTCATAATTGTCAAGCAATTTTTGTTATGGCCATGAAGGAGAAAAGAGAAACATGCTCATTTTTCGACGGACATCCATCTATCGTCCAAACAAATGCCATATTTGCTTTTTCAGCTCGAAATACCCCGTATAGCACAATTTCAAGACAACTTTCGAAGTGACCTATTGCCTTTAACCCTATTTGTAACGGGGGCGGATTCCGCCCCCCCCCCCCCCTCATGTTTTTCGCAGATATCTCCAGAATGGCTGGGAGCAGGCCCATGACATTTTGGAACTTTTCATATAATTGAATACCGCATTTGGAGTCAAAATTTTGAGTTCCTAACCTGAACAGAGGCGGTTTCAGGGCACAGTTTTGGGTGGGTTCGGAGGCGACATTTGGCGATAATACGGAAATGCGATCTTCACGGTTTCTTCTTAACTGCCTCAAGTATGAAGGAGTTACATCGGTTTACGGTGATTTCAACAAGTGCAAATTAGTTGATGTTAATGAAATATCATAAATATTGCATGGCAGAGGCGGTTTCAGGGGCTTGAAAAGGGGCGGGGGGGGGGGGGGTTCCAGGAAGTATTCAATGCTTGGCGGGAAGCCAATAGAGCAATGCAAGGGGCATTTATAGCTATCCAGATGTATAAGATAGCTTCTGCTTCCATTATTTTCATAATTTATTACATATAGAGTTTCAGGGGCGTGTTCAGGCACATGAAAAGAGGGGTGACTGGCATGGCCATGACGATATGCCAGCGATAACGGCGCAATAGACGTTTAGCTTATAATGATATATGCACATATGAGGCCAGAAAAGGGAATAAAGTCATTTTTTGCAAAGGCGCGCTCAGGAATGGAAGAAAGGGGGTCATATTATTGCAAGGAAACTAAGAGGCATGGACGTACAATGACATAACATACTGCAGTTTTCGGATGAAACACGCACCACAGGCTACTCTACTAGCGATTATAAGATAATAGGCGAGTCCAGGTAGGGTAAAAAGAGGGTATGCAATGTTAATTGAAGTTGTAAGTGAAATAGTCACTGTTGACTAGTTAGTATCATAATAGCGAATAATATACTTATCAAAAGGTCTTGCGCCGCCCCAGTTTGGATCCTGGATACGCCTATGATGAAGTACAACATGCAAAAAGGAACTATCTACGATCAGTAACATATTTATAGTGCTGGGTAGCAACTTGTCTGCGGTTAATATTTTTTTTTTCCAATTTGACCTCCCTTTTCCACTAACCTGGTGCCGCCTATGGAAAAAAATATGATTTATAACTGTTTTGTCTAATGTCACAATCACATACCATTTCATTTATCCAAAAAACAACATAAAAAATGTGTTTATTACGCATTTACTTCACCCCCATTTTGAGTGACCTGCACACGCCTATGATTTTTGAATTTGCATACGTCACCGTCATATATCAATTTCCAATTAAATCTCCATCGATTCCTATTAGTTGTGTTAAAATCCGTCGATAAACATGAAAGCTATGTGGGATCAAAAATACCACTAAAATTTTTAGTTTTTGCCCCCCTATCCAAAATTTAGTTTCTTTTTATTATTTAGAAATGTAGATCGTGTTGAGGGGAACCAAACACCGTTTCATTTTTGAAAATCGGACGAGTAGATCTCGAGATCTCCGGGGGCGGAATCCGCCCCCCCCCCCCCCCCTGTTACAAATTGGGGTAGCCAGGAGCCTGTTGCAAATAGGGTTAAGTGGCAAAACAGCTACACACCCTGAAGTGATAGCTCCACATGTACCGAAAACCTACTCACTAAAATCATCATGCCCAGATCAATGCACACCCAGCTAAAACACGAAGGAAATAAACGGGCTCCTACGGTTCCCATGGCTCAGCAGATTTTTTTTTTTTTGTTGTTTACCCGGACCGGCCTATAGCCATATCCCGGGTTTGGGGAAAGTACTTCTGGCAATTTGCCAGGCAAAGAGTTACGTTAGTCGGTTTATGGGAACCCGAGCAAAAAAGGGAATAGGGTAGCTATTTTACGTTAAGTGAGTTCTTCACAGTAAATCTAAAGTCTATCTTACGTTAAGTATTTCGTTCAAAGTCAAAGTTAAAATAAAACACGAGACACATACATACACAATATATTTCATACACACACAGAACAGAATACTTGTACAGTGTCAGAGTTGATGGAGCCGTGGGGTGCCGTCATTGCAACAGCGGGAGACTGTTGCCAGTCTCCCTAGCTCCGGCGCCTCGGCGAGACCTGGTTGTGGGGTGTGTTTAGCTGGGCGAAAAGTCCTAAATAATAAAAAAACAGCGTCTAAGGCAAAGGGGAAAAACCTGCGCGGTGGGCCAAAAATGCGCAAGGCAAAAAACCCCTGTTATATTTGTTTAGCTAAACGTGTTTGGTAGAAATAATCTAAGAGGGGACCTATCAATACAAGATAACTATCACCTAACAGTGTAAAAAAGGTTTGACAGGGTGGATACTGCACCGCAGCGCAGTGGACACTGCACCGCAGCGCAGCAGCCACCGCACCGCGGCGCAGCATCGGCGAGTGATCTGGTTTGGCAGGGAATCATGCCGCCGCCAACGCAAAATCGCACATCAGCCATCGGCGTCCCATCGCAGAAATCCCCCGCCAAATCAGCCACGCCACGAAGAGCCACGGCCAGAAACCCTCGCCGCGGGGCCGAGATCCAGCAGGGGGCCCCCGCAACAAGACACCGGCAGCCAACGCGCAACCCCACGTCGGCAGCAACGTGATTTAATACACTGCACCGCAGCGCAGCGGACACCACACCGCAGCGCAGTGGAGTGAGCACCGCACCGCAGCGCAGCGGCCACCACACCGCAGCGCAGCATCGGAATATGTTATCAGGGGCGGGTGTTCAACTACTCGGCTTTGGCAAGAGCGGAGCAGAGGGGAGAGGAGGGTTGGGAGGAGCATTACGTTAAGAAATGAACAACGAATTCCAATGGAACCTTTCGTTGCGCGACTGATTTGGCAGGGAATCATGTCGCCGCCAACGCAAGACCGCACATCTACCATCGGCGTCCCATCGCAGAAATCCCCCGCCAAATCAGCCACGCAACGAATTTCGCCGCGCGGCCGAGATCCAGCAGGGGCCCCCGTAACAGGACACCGGCAGCCAACACGCAACCCCACGTCGGCAGCAGCGTGATTTTAACATAATTTAACATGCTGCACCGCAGCGCAGCGGACACTGCACCGCAGCGCAGCAGCCACCGCACCGCGGCGCAGCATCGGCGTGTGATCTGGTTTGGCAGGGAATCATCCCGCCGCCAACGCAAAATCGCACATCAGCCATCGGCGTCCCATCGCAGAAATCCCCCGCCAAATCAGCCACGTCACGAACAGCACCGGCCATTCGCCGCGCGGCCGAGATCCAGCAGGGGGCCCCCGCAACAAGACACCGGCAGCCAACCCGCAACTCCCGCGTCAGCAGTAACTTGATTTAACAGTTAGTCAGGAAGTTATTTCTGACTGGTTTGGCAGGAAATCATGCCACCGCCAACGCAAAACCGCACATCAACCATCGGCGCCCCATCGCAGAAATCCCCCGCCAAATCAGCTACGCAACGAACAGCCAAGCCATAACCATTCGCCGCGCTACCAATCCAGCAGGGGGCCCCCGCAACAAGACACCGGCAGCCAACGCGCAACTCCCGCGTCAGCAGTAACTTGATTTAACAGTTAGTCAGGAAGTTATTTCTGACTGGTTTGGCAGGGAATCATGCCGCCGCCAACGCAAAACCGCACATCAACCATCGGCGTCCCATCGCAGAAATCCCCCGCCAAATCAGCCACGCAACGAAGAACCCTTCGCCGCGCGGCCGAGATCCAGCAGGGGGCCCCGCAACAAAACACCGGCAGCCAACACACAACTCCCACGTGAGCAGCAGCACGATTTAACAGTTAGTCAGAAATAACTTAATGAAGTATTTTGTTGGAGGTGATTTATTGTTTCTTGTTGAACCGTCTCAAATTGCGGCGGTAGCAGTTACGTTCAGAGGGGCTGGGGTGGGGGGGGGGGGCTATCCGGTATTATAGGGCGAGGGAGCTGGGAAGGAGGGTGGGGGGGAGGGGAGGGATGGCGGGGAGAGGGACCGACTGTCTTCAGAGAGAGGAGGGTGGGAGTTTGGGAGTTGGCGGGTGACGGCTCTGATTAGAGAGGCGTTAGAGTCCTCAGCGTCAGCGTCAGCGTCAGCGTCAGAGGACTCGACCGGGGACTCCGCCAGAGATTCGGCGGGGGTGGGAGTGGGTGCCGCTGGGGCACTGCCAGAGTCCAGAAGGGACTCGGCTGAGATGGGGTGGGGCTCGGCCTGCTCTGCCGTCGGTGGGGGTGTGCACTGCCGCCGCTGTGACGGGGCAGGCGGTGGCACCGGTGGGGTGGACCCACTTGAGGTCCGACGGGGGGGGCGCGGTTGGGGTTCGGTGGGATGGGGGCAGCGGGGGCCAGACGCTGGGGGCCAGCGCTGGGATGGGAGGTGGGGTGGGGGGGACCGCCTTGCGGGCCCGGGTCTGCTCGGCGGCTATTGCTCGGGCAGGGCAGTCACGGGACCATGCGGGGTGGGCGGCCCCGCACGACACGCAGCGAGTGGCTGCGGTGTCGCCACCGACACATTGGGCTGTGTCGTGCGTCTCGGCGCACTTCCCGCAGATGGACTGGCGGGCGTGGCACTGACGCTGGTGGTGGCCAAACCGCCAGCAGGCTCTGCACTGCAGTGGCCCTTGGGTCCACTCCTTGACTGTGACTACTATGTAGCCACAGTAGATGCGTTCCGGGAGCTGTAAGCCCCGGAAACGCAGCCGGACCATGGGGTTGGGGCCTGGTCGCTTAGACCGCATCCGGACCACTTCTGTCACCCCCTGAGTCACTAGCTCCTGGAGGAGCACGGTCTCAGTCAGATTGCTGACTTCGGGGCACAGGATGAATCCCTGGCAGGAATTCATATGGTCCGGGGCCGTCACCTCACAAGCCTTGTCCATGAAAGACGGGATGGCTAGGAGGGTGGCAGTCTGCTGGCCAGACAGGGTCTGAACCAGCAGAGCGCCGGAACGGATGGAGCGCGCGCTGGCCACCTCTCCGCAGAGGGCGACCAGTTGGCGGCGCACCGCGAACGGGTTGGAGTGCCTCATGGTCACTCCGTCCTTCCTCTGAATGAGGAGGAGAGCAGGCCCGTCGGGTGGCGAGGTGTTGGGGGGGAGCCAAGCACCGGGTCGGTCCAGGCGAGGCTCCCGAGGGGAGCCGGGGGGTCCAGGAGGACCGTCCGGGGGGGCAGACCCCTGAAGGGGGTCGGGTGGCTTCTGAAGGAAGCCGGGGGGTGGCCGCGCGCCGGGACGGGAGGGGAGAGACTCCTGAAGGGGGCCGGGCGGGGGGTCGCCATGAGGGGACGGAGGGGCGGGGAAGTTGCCATGAGGGGACGGAGGGGCGGGGAGGTCGCCATGACCGGAGGAGGGAGGGGAAAGTTTAATTAATAACCTAAATTACGTTAACGTGGCACACACGGCAGAACGTGTTGCCAGCTGCAATTAATCTACAGAATGAAGCGGGTTCTCTACCTTGCAAATTGTGGAAATTACGTTACCTACTTAAAAATATCTAAAGGCTACCTATCTAAGGGTCTAACGGCCCTGCCACAAGCACGTGGACAGGGTCCCGCACCCGGAAGCGGTGGAGAGCTGGAGAAGGCTGGCTAGGAGGCGTCCGTAGGTCCGATGTCGATGAAAGGCTCAGCAGAAGCGAACATTTCTCCCGCCAGCAGGCAAGGCTACCTACCGCCAGGGCGCACAGCCCGGCGCAGCCGGGCGGTCGGCTGAGACCCTGCGGGCGGCGGCGGCGGCACTGACAATGACGGGTTCCACTGTACACCATTCCACCGTGTCCCAGGGACGTCGCTCAACTAGCGTTTCGTCCCACCACTGGCTATGGTGAGACATCTACCGGGCGATATTTGAACCAATAGTTCCCGGAAGATAGATGTCCTCGGTGTTCTATTTTTGGAGGTCGCAAGCTTTGGCTGCCACTACTTTGTATGTGGCTGGATACCACGATTTTAGCTGCTGCTAGCTTGGATGTTGACGATGTCTCCTACCCGGGCGAAATTTGGATATCGCAAGCGTTGGATGGTGCTGTTTTGGATGGTACAAGCATTGAATGCTGCAACTTTGAACGCTTCCATATACACCCGAAAAGACTCTGCAGCCGAAGATATTTGACTTTTTGGCGAAGGAATGCGGCGCATATAAGATATACCGTACCGTCTGAGAGTGCCAGTGTAATGCGATACATTTTTTTCTTCTTTCAATTAAACATTCAATCTGCAACACAGTCAAAACATTCAATAATTAGCAGCAAAAGCTGTCCAGTGGTGGACGGTGGTTGAGACGAGCGTCTACGTGGTCAGCGCCGGTGCCTGGGACCACGGCCAGCCGGTGACAGCTGCAGAGAAAAACGTAAACAGGTGTCGGCCCCCCTTGTTTTGACGGAGCCGGGTGAAGGGTGGCCCAGGAATGCGAACGCTTGGGCGGCGGCCGGGCACAGAAGCGGCGGAAAGTGTCCCGAGGCGTTACACGTGGCCGAAATCAGAGCATTCGTGGCAGCAAAAAGAACTAGACCGGCCAATCGACGAAGGACGTGGCGCAATACGTGGCAGCCTGTGGACGCAAAACACCTGGGCGGCAACCGACTAGGGAGAGGAGGTGAAAGCTTTTGGTAGGAAAGTGAAAGTTGTTAAAAGGCCTGACCAGAGCAAACGGGGGACCTTTTTCTGACTTACGTACGGGGGAGAGAACAGTCGGGACTGGACCGTGAGAGTGCACGAACGGAGGCGGCCGCGGCCCTCGCCGCGAGGCCCGGCCGCGGCCCACTGTCGTGACGCTCGTCACGACAGGGTCGACGCTCATGTGGCTATGACAGAAGATTTTTGGAGTAACTTTGTGGAGAGTCATGAATATTAATTGCCTCAGTCAAGAAGTTGATTTATTTTCCTGAAACAAGAAAAGCCAAGAGGGAATGGACAGAAGAGACGAAGTGATAACTGAGGCTAAAGGGCAGCAACCCTGAAAATTTACTATTGTTGTTGTTGTTGTTTGTTTAAATTAATTTGGCGAAAGACGAGCACACGCATCATCACAAGTAAGGTCGAGGTCTGCACAATCCTGTCGGTCCTACCTTCCACTCGCCGTTAGTTTTGTACATCCCCGTGCACCCTTTTTTAAATTTTGCAGTCATTGGCGGCCGCTCTATTCCGATTACTCACCTGCCATGAATTGGACATTCAGTCACAGTATGTTTTCATGTTTTGTAGTTGTGTGCCAGCGCGCAAGCTCGAAATCATCATTTGTCACAGTATGTTTTCTTGTTTTGTAGTTGTGTGCCAGCGCGCAAGCTCGAAATCATCATTTATCAGACGATTAACTTACACTATCGGTGCACCAATGTTCTGTAAATAAACCCTGTGTGAATTATATATAGATGGCTCTAATTTGGACTGTGAATGAGGGTTGACTGAGGAAGGAATAATGATGAGCGACTGAGGAGCGACTTATTTTTGGGGAAAATAACGTAATATAATTAATAATATTAACGTAATAATATTAACGAAGGGTCATGACGTGAATTAAATGCTTACAAGGCAGGGTAATGCATTTTTTTGGCTCGATGCAATTAAATACTCAATTCAATTACGATGAGTAAAGGTATGTGTTGGTGGGCAATGTTTACTGATATATTAAATGCCAATTGTTTCTGGTAAAGTCCGAGTGATGCGATAATTTACGTGAAATACCTGTACGATATATTTTGAGAAATTGCTAACCCGATTTCCCGGTAGACAGAGTAACAGAGATTTTGACCTGAACCTTGCAATCCGATTTCCGGTTCGGTCGATGTAATTGGTTAAATCGATGAAATTTCCAGATCCGGCTAAATGTTTAAAGTAAATTAACTTCACTATGTAAGTTTGAGATTTAACCTGTTAGCCTGTTTACGCAGCCTTGACGTCTGATCCAGTTGATAACTGTAACATCTCGGTCAAAAGAAACAGAGAATTTATGGATTATGACGTGCGAATGAATAAACAAGTTTGTTTGTATCTAAATGTCGAAGAAAGCTAAGATTGCCTCCACACAGCCCAAGCCGTCGAGAATTGCAGGATTAATATTGTGGTTTTGATCACAAAAGTTATTTCCATTGCCAGAAAATCTTCCATTTATCTGGTATATTGTAATGTCAACCGCGCATTAAGTTACAAACTTCATTTCCTAAGAAGAAATGGAATTGAGAAGGTTTTTTTTTTCCACGGTTATCGCGTTCAAATGCTTCTTCTTAACGAGCGCGACATTATGGGATAATTGTTTACCCAAATACAAGAATATGTTTTGTTTTGTTATACAACTCGGTAGGCCTGATAAGAATCACGGTCATGTAACATTTCGTCCCAGTTCATCTCACTGGTTAAAATTACACCAGAATCAATCGTTGTCATGCAGATGCGCACAAATATACACCCAGTCACGGTCACTGCCGGCCGCCGATACCGGCCGCTCAGACCCTGACCCCACGCGTCCCATCCCAAAACACGTGACGTCATTAACGAGGTTTCGGCCAGTCTGGTCGGACGCCGCCCATCAGTGACGAGGGGAAAAACCCGTGGATTTCGCTCAGATGGGACAGTTGTGGAACATGCAGCGAGTACTGAGTACCAATAACTGAGTACCAAGTACTGAGTAACGAGTGCCAAGTACCAAGTACCGGGTACAAAGTACAGAAACACGACCAGTGGTACACCAGTCACACAATACACTACACAATGCACACTACACAATATACACTACACAATATACACTACGCAATATACACTACACAAATACTATACACGCAATACACTACACACAATACACTACACAATATACACTACACAATATACACTACACAATATACACTACACAATATACACTACACAATATACACTACACAATATACACTACACAATATACACTACACAATATACACTACACAATATACACTACACAATATACACTACACAATATACACTACACAATATACACTACACAATATACACTACACAATATACACTACACAATATACACTACACAATATACACTACACAATATACACTACACAATATACACTACACAATATACACTACACAATATACACTACACAATATACACTACACAATATACACTACACAATATACATTACGCAATAAACAACTACACGCTTTACACTACACAATATGCACTACAAATTGTATCACGCCGGCGACGCTTCTTCCCACTTATAAACATATATACATACATACATACATACATGCATACATACATACATACATACATACATACATACATACATACATACATACATACATACATACATACATACATACATACATACATACATCCATCCATCCATCCATCCATCCATCCATCCATCCATCCATCCATCCATCCATACATCCATCCATCCATCCATCCATCCATCCATCCATCCATCCATCCATCCATCCATCCATCCATACATACATACATACATACATACATACATACATACATACATACATACATACATACATACATACATACATACATACATACATCCATCCATCCATCCATCCATCCATCCATCCATCCATCCATCCA
>JAXIVJ010011853.1:0-12500 GCA_036785665.1 Chirona hameri | reverse complement strand
CAGACAGACAGACAGACAGACAGACAGACAGACAGACAGACAGACAGACAGACAGACAGACAGACAGACAGACAGACAGACAGACAGACAGACAGACAGACAGACAGACAGACAGACAGACAGACAGACAGACAGACAGACAGACAGACAGACAGACAGACAGACAGACAGACAGACAGACAGACAGACAGACAGACAGACAGACAGACAGACAGACAGACAGACAGACAGACAGACAGACAGACAGACAGACAGACAGACAGACAGACAGACAGACAGACAGACAGACAGACAGACAGACAGACAGACAGACAGACAGACAGACAGACAGACAGACAGACAGACAGACAGACAGACAGACAGACAGACAGACAGACAGACAGACAGACAGACAGACAGACAGACAGACAGACAGACAGACAGACAGACAGACAGACAGACAGACAGACAGACAGACAGACAGACAGACAGACAGACAGACAGACAGACAGACAGACAGACAGACAGACAGACAGACAGACAGACAGCCAGACAGCCAGACAGCCAGACAGCCAGACAGCCAGACAGCCAGACAGCCAGACAGCCAGACAGCCAGACAGCCAGACAGCCAGACAGCCAGACAGCCAGACAGCCAGACAGCCAGACAGCCAGACAGCCAGACAGCCAGACAGCCAGACAGCCAGACAGCCAGACAGCCAGACAGCCAGACAGCCAGACAGCCAGACAGCCAGACAGCCAGACAGCCAGACAGCCAGACAGCCAGACAGCCAGACAGCCAGACAGCCAGACAGCCAGACAGCCAGACAGCCAGCCAGACAGCCAGACAGCCAGACAGCCAGACAGCCAGACAGCCAGACAGCCAGACAGCCAGACAGCCAGACAGCCAGACAGCCAGACAGCCAGACAGCCAGACAGCCAGACAGCCAGACAGCCAGACAGCCCGACAGCCCGACAGCCCGACAGCCCGACAGCCAGACAGCCAGACAGCCAGACAGCCAGACAGCCAGACAGCCAGACAGCCCGACAGCCCGACAGCCCGACAGCCAGACAGCCAGACAGCCAGACAGCCCGACAGCCCGACAGCCAGACAGCCAGACAGCCAGACAGCCAGACAGCCAGACAGCCAGACAGCCAGACAGCCAGACAGCCAGACAGCCAGACAGCCAGACAGCCAGACAGCCAGACAGCCAGACAGCCAGACAGCCAGACAGCCAGACAGCCAGACAGCCAGACAGCCAGACAGCCAGACAGCCAGACAGCCAGACAGCCAGACAGCCAGACAGCCAGACAGCCAGACAGCCAGACAGCCAGACAGCCAGACAGCCAGACAGCCAGACAGCCAGACAGCCAGACAGCCAGACAGCCAGACAGCCAGACAGCCAGACAGCCAGACAGCCAGACAGCCAGACAGCCAGACAGCCAGACAGCCAGACAGCCAGACAGCCAGACAGCCAGACAGCCAGACAGCCAGACAGCCAGACAGCCAGACAGCCAGACAGCCAGACAGCCAGACAGCCAGACAGCCAGACAGCCAGACAGCCAGACAGCCAGACAGCCAGACAGCCAGACAGCCAGACAGCCAGACAGCCAGACAGCCAGACAGCCAGACAGCCAGACAGCCAGACAGCCAGACAGCCAGACAGCCAGACAGCCAGACAGCCAGACAGCCAGACAGCCAGACAGCCAGACAGCCAGACAGCCAGACAGCCAGACAGCCAGACAGCCAGACAGCCAGACAGCCAGACAGCCAGACAGCCAGACAGCCAGACAGCCAGACAGCCAGACAGCCAGACAGCCAGACAGCCAGACAGCCAGACAGCCAGACAGCCAGACAGCCAGACAGCCAGACAGCCAGACAGCCAGACAGCCAGACAGCCAGACAGCCAGACAGCCAGACAGCCAGACAGCCAGACAGCCAGACAGCCAGACAGCCAGACAGCCAGACAGCCAGACAGCCAGACAGCCAGACAGCCAGACAGCCAGACAGCCAGACAGCCAGACAGCCAGACAGCCAGACAGCCAGACAGCCAGACAGCCAGACAGCCAGACAGCCAGACAGCCAGACAGCCAGACAGCCAGACAGCCAGACAGCCAGACAGCCAGACAGCCAGACAGCCAGACAGCCAGACAGCCAGACAGCCAGACAGCCAGACAGCCAGACAGCCAGACAGCCAGACAGCCAGACAGCCAGACAGCCAGACAGCCAGACAGCCAGACAGCCAGACAGCCAGACAGCCAGACAGCCAGACAGCCAGACAGCCAGACAGCCAGACAGCCAGACAGCCAGACAGCCAGACAGCCAGACAGCCAGACAGCCAGACAGCCAGACAGCCAGACAGCCAGACAGCCAGACAGCCAGACAGCCAGACAGCCAGACAGCCAGACAGCCAGACAGCCAGACAGCCAGACAGCCAGACAGCCAGACAGCCAGACAGCCAGACAGCCAGACAGCCAGACAGCCAGACAGCCAGACAGCCAGACAGCCAGACAGCCAGACAGCCAGACAGCCAGACAGCCAGACAGCCAGACAGCCAGACAGCCAGACAGCCAGACAGCCAGACAGCCAGACAGCCAGACAGCCAGACAGCCAGACAGCCAGACAGCCAGACAGCCAGACAGCCAGACAGCAGACAGCCAGACAGCCAGACAGCCAGACAGCCAGACAGCCAGACAGCCAGACAGCCAGACAGCCAGACAGCCAGACAGCCAGACAGCCAGACAGCCAGACAGCCAGACAGCCAGACAGCCAGACAGCCAGACAGCCAGACAGCCAGACAGCCAGACAGCCAGACAGCCAGACAGCCAGACAGCCAGACAGCCAGACAGCCAGACAGCCAGACAGCCAGACAGCCAGACAGCCAGACAGCCAGACAGCCAGACAGCCAGACAGCCAGACAGCCAGACAGCCAGACAGCCAGACAGCCAGACAGCCAGACAGCCAGACAGCCAGACAGCCAGACAGCCAGACAGCCAGACAGCCAGACAGCCAGACAGCCATCCATCCATCCATCCATCCATCCATCCATCCATCCATCCATCCATCCATCCATCCATCCATCCATCCATCCATCCATCCATCCATCCATCCATCCATCCATCCATCCATCCATCCATCCATCCATCCATCCATCCATCCATCCATCCATCCATCCATCCATCCATCCATCCATCCATCCATCCATCCATCCATCCATCCATCCATCCATCCATCCATCCATCCATCCATCCATCCATCCATCCATCCATCCATCCATCCATCCATCCATCCATCCATCCATCCATCCATCCATCCATCCATCCATCCATCCATCCATCCATCCATCCATCCATCCATCCATCCATCCATCCATCCATCCATCCATCCATCCATCCATCCATCCATCCATCCATCCATCCATCCATCCATCCATCCATCCATCCATCCATCCATCCATCCATCCATCCATCCATCCATCCATCCATCCATCCATCCATCCATCCATCCATCCATCCATCCATCCATCCATCCATCCATCCATCCATCCATCCATCCATCCATCCATCCATCCATCCATCCATCCATCCATCCATCCATCATCATCATCATCATCATCATCATCATCATCATCATCATCATAACCAAGTTTATTAAACATAAAGTCCATATAACATACAAAACATAAATCAGACAGGCGCAAAAGCAATGCTTAAATTAAAGCGCCAAGTCTAAATCAGTAGAAAAAAAGTTTGACTTAAACTGTGACCGCCGCTACGGCACAGCTCACTGGACTGGAATTGGAAGTTGCCCAAGCCCCCAAGCACCTCTCCGGAGATGTGAGGAATGAACACCTTTATCGGCAACATGGTAATGGAAGTAAATATAATATAAAATGTTAGTACATGCAAAGAAAGTTGTATTAAAGATGGGCAAATCTTTTTGAGCTCAACAAAAAGTTTTGGAAGTGGGTGCCGCTGCCGAACCGTCGCCACCGCTGAGATCTGTGCCGTGGAGTAAAATGTTTAACTGATGTTTTGGAGGTACGCGTCTGAAGTTTATACATAATGTGTGGGATAATCTGTCGAACATGCTGTTTCGTTGATTTTCATAGTATGGACAGGTAAGAATGAAATGGCTGACGTTTTCGTTATGGTGTCCGCATCGGCATTCTGGTGAGTCTGCTTTATGAATTGTGAATGAATGGGAATTTAGATGGGACATGTTCATTCTGAGCCGGGCGTGAAGGATGTTTCCCTTTTTTAACCTGCAATATAACCTAGGCGGATTAGGTATAACCTAGGCGGATTAGGTGCCCCCAGCTGCTGGCAAATCTGTTTTTTTTTAAGGTTGTGTGCGTGAGTTGCTGTGTGTCCTGTGTTAACTCGTTCCATTGTCCGATGATTGTAGGAAAAAATGACCTCTTATATGATGTGTTGCTGGTGGTTGCAGTGTGTCTATTTGCGTTTCTGAGGTGTCTGTGTGTGTCTTGTGCACGGGTGCTTGGGATGATGGCTGTGATGTAGTGTGAGAGATGTTCTGCAGTGTTAAATTTGTGGTAAAACGTCAGTCTGTGTATTCGTCGTCTTGTTGTCAGCTTATCCCACCCTAGTTCTGTGAGTAGTTTGTCAGTAGATGTCCTGAAAAGTCCACCTGTAACAAGTCTGGCAGCTCTGTTCTGTAGTGTCTCTAATTTCGTCAAATCTTGTACTGTGACGTGACCGTCATAGCTGGCGTCGCAGTAGTCAAAGTGAGGTCGGATGTATGTTTTGTAGATTTCGTCGAGCATGGGCCTTGGTATGTATTTTGCTATCTTATACAGGGGATTAAAGGAAATAGTTCACCTTCGGAAATTTTTCAGAACACGATTGTATTATATTTTTTAATACAGTTTCTTTTTTTCTTTTCAAAAATGGTTCTACATCGCGCCAATTCAGGACAGAAGGTCGTAAATTATTAATGTTATGGTGTGCGTTATTGGTCTGCGCATGCTCAGAACAGTGCTGGCACTCTCAGACGGTACGGTATATCATATATGCGCCGCATTCCTTCGCCAAAAAGTCAAATATCTTCGGCTGGAAAGTGTTTTCAGCCAAGAAAAGTTGCAGATAAGGATTTCTCAACACGGGCTACAAAACTGCTATTTCAGTTCAAAATCCCATGTTGAAGGTGAACTATTTCCTTTAAAGGAAATAGTTCACCTTCAACATTAGTTTTAAACTGAGATAGATGTTTTGTAGCCCATGTTGAGAAACCCCTATCTGCAAGTTTCCTTGACTGAAGAAGACTCTCCAGCCGAAGATATTTGACTTTTTGGCGAAGGAATTCGGCGCATATATGATATACCGTACCGTCTGAAAGTGCCAGCACAGCCAGGGCGCATGCGCAGACCAATAACGCACACCATAAAATTAATAATTTACGACCTTCTGTCCTGAATTGGCGCGATGTAGGACCATTTTTGAAAAAAAAACTGTATTAAAAAATCGAATAAAATCGTGTTCTGAAAAATTTCCCGAAGGTGAACTATTTCCTTTAAGTACAATGTTTATTTTGCGGCATATGGTTTTGATGTGTTAGTGAAAACGAAGGTCTTTAGAGAAGGTTATATGTGTGTATGTGTATGATTGTCGTGAACTGGTATGGGATCACCTCCAAAGGTGAGGGCTGGTGATTGGTATTGGAGCTTGTGTGTGAATGTTTGTTGAATTGTTTTTATTGTATTGAACGTGATAGCCCATTCTCGACCATATTTATATATTTCGTCTAGGTCCTTTTGGAGAGAAAGTTGCGTCGTCAGTAGGTCTGTCTTTACGTATGAGGCGATGTGTCGTCTGCAAAGAAAAGAATGTCATGCTGAGTTCGATTCGAGAGACCATTTAAATAAATGAGTTGCAAGTAATGGTCCTAAAACAGATCCCTGCGGACAGCCGACATTTATTGTTTGCGTCGTCGAATAGGTGTCTCGTAATTTTACTCGTTGTCGTCTGTCTTTCAAATACGATGTGAACCAGTCTAGCAGTCGTCCTGTGATACCAAATTCGTTTTTTGCATTTATACAGTAGTCCTTTATGCCATATTTTGTCGAAATATTTGGATATGTCTAGGTAAATCGCGGTAAAGTCATGTCCCAAGTCCAGTGATTTATAGAGGTTGTGCGTCAAGTACAGTAGTTGTTGTTGTGTACTGTGATGCTGTCGGTAGCCGCTTTGTTTGTCGGAGAGAAGGGAATGTTTTGTGAAGTGATCGTATACATTTCTATAAACAATTTTCTCAAAAACTTTAGAAAGTGCTGAAAGAATGCTGATTGGTCGGTAGCATTTGTGATCCGATGGTGAACCTTTGTTTTGGAAAATTAGTTTGACATCTGCTTCTTTAAATTTACTCGGGAACCGTCCCTCTGTCAAAGATTTATTGAAGAGTTGTGACAATGGTTGGCAATCAATAAGGCAATGAGCTTGAGTAATTTAACTGGTATTCCGTCGGGTCCTGTTGATTTATTTGAATCTAGTGAATTTAGAATGCGCAAGACCTCTTGTTCGGAAGTAGTTATGTTGTCTAGTGTAGGAGCTTCTGGTATGTTGCTTATTGGGGGTTCTTGTGTCTCTGGAATGTTTAGTGTTGATTGAGCAACAAAATAATTGTTTAGTAATGACGCTTTTTCGACGTCGTCGTTGATTATATCTCCGTTGTCTGTTTGAAGTTGCGGAATGTTGTCGTCTCGTGCTTGTCCTGTAATGGTGCGTAGTATTTGATGATATTTGTAAGGATTCAGTTTTTGAGACAGTAATTTTTGTACTTGATTTGGTAAATATTCGTCCTTGAGTCGTCTGTTTATTGATGTCACTAGGTTTCTTTGGTATCTCCATCTGTCCCAAGTAAAGTTAGTCTGTGTCTGTTTCGCAATTTTAAATAGTCTATCACGCTTTCTGATGTTTCTTTTCAATTCGGAAGTCATCCATGTTTTTTGTTGTGGATAAATTATTTTGCGTCTAATTGGAATTAAAGCAGTGGCGGCTTTATGTATTGCGGATACTAATAAATCTGTCGCTGTGTCAATGTCATTGTTTAATATGTCCGTCCAATCAGTATTTAACAGAAGACTGGTGAGAAGGGGAGCGTTCAATTTTGAGTAGTCCCAAATGACCGCATGTGTTGGCTCTGCATTTGTTGTTGGTAGCGTTGCGTCAGTTTTCACGTAGACTGGGAGATGATCGAGATTCGAGAAAGACGAAAGTGTACCACTGTCTATGACTTTGTTACAGTTAGTTGTGAAAATGAGGTCTCGCAAGTTTCCGCAGTTGCTGGCGATTCTGGTGGGCTGGTTTATGATTTGCTGTAGATTTAACATGTCTGCTACGTCTTTGAGTGTGTGATCGAAAGATGTTATGCCACTGTGACGGTCAAATTGGTGGTCGAGGTAAATATTGCCTGTATTACAGTCTCCCAATATGAAAGTCGCTGATGTATTTTGGATTGTGGCTTGGCATGCCGATTCGGTCAAGTTATTAATAAATAGTTGTAGTCTATCAGCTAGTGGCGGATCTACGGTTGGGCAAAATGGGCAATTGCCCCCCCCCCCCAACGAAAAATCGGTAGGCAAACGTATCTTTTTGCCCCCTCCAAAAAAAACGAAAAATCCCGACTTGAAAATTCCGAAACATCTTGAATCTGAGTAAAATGGTTATTTGTATTAAACAAAAATCATGTTCAGACAATACATACTGATATGTTTCATGTCTAGCAGCTCTATTGTTGTAGTGAAGTAATTTATTTTGATCCATGTTATCTGGGCCGTAGATTCACATGAAATTGTCAGCTCCGTCCGTCAAACGGTTTTCGAGTTTGGCAACTTTGTTGTCGTGCAAAACTCTAATTTTCAGAGGGAAATATCTCCCATCTAAATCATGCGAGTGATATAAGCCTATATATCATCAAAATCGTCAGGAACAATATATTAATGTGAGAAAATTTTCGAAACCACGCAAATTTGGGAATTTTTACATGTGATCTCAGATCACGTGATTTTATAATGTGGCCTTTTAAAATGCAGATTTTTGTATTGCCAGAATCGACTTCGATACATTGGCCTTCGATGGTAAGAAAATTGGACCTAGGGTTTTCCTCTAAATACTTTTTTTTCTTTGGAAAAATCATGATCACCTTTGGTAATAACTTTGCACACAATTGTGCTAGAGAGCATAACTCAAAGGCATTATATGTGTCTCTTTGAGCTGCATTCAATGATGTTATAGCATGACCCCAGTAAGTCACTTCGTGACCTTGAGGTTGATTTCCCGAATGACCTGGCTTGATTACACAATGGATAATTTGCTGGAATTCTCGCATTATTTGGCAAAGTTGAGCATTTTTTATCTCTGGAAAACGCTTATAGCTATTATTATAACATTCTCAGTCTGGAAATAGGGATGCTAAAATTTGTCTTGAGGACCCACAGACGCCTCTATCGGCGAAATATTGAATTATGTCATCACGTGATCTTGATCACTGAGCGGAATAGGTTGTCACGTGATTCAAAGGGCCTGCACCCTCATATTCCACCTAAGAAAAATCATGAATTTTAACTGAGAACATAACGAAATCACGTGACCTGACCTGAGGTCACATGCCAAAATTTCGACACTTTTCCATTCGAGTTCTCAAAAAAAGATTATATTAAATTAATTTGTGGCTAATGGCTATTCTGATGATACATATGTTTATACACAGATAACAGCAGACCTGGATTTGGCACGAAATATTCGGCCTCTTATTTTAAGCACAACAGTGAACGACGGTGCTGGACTCGCATTTTCACGAGCCGAGACATAAAAGTGTATCAGCTTAACCAGCGCCGTGCCGGGGGGACCCCCTTTTATTTTTAGCGTTTAGACCCCCTAGGGTTTTTCGAGAACAGCGAAAGAAACGGCAGCGCGCAGCGCCGCCGTTTTTGGCACAGCTGTTCCGGCATCAATTGCGCACATTATGTAAAAAAAATCCCTCCGGTCATCTCAGGTCAGGTCACCAGACCAGGTCACGTGACACCTCCAAAAATGTTTCCGGTCGCACTACAGTCACAGTTTTTCGCCGATCGATTTCGTACTTACAGGATTTCATAAGAGCAATAGTACATACAATACGTTGATCTCGGATTTTAATATTGGTGACCTAATATCGGTCGGGTCAACTTTTTGACCTCCCCATAATAAATCAATGGGGAAATAATCAAATGCTTCCTTTTCTGAGGATACGAATTATATCAGCTCAATTCCTTCTGGATCATGTCATCATAGGTAATTCTTGAAGTTCCAGGTTCAATTTTTGTTCAATGACCCCTAGAGGGTCAGATGAGGTCACCCGAGGTCACCAACACTTCTTTGCAAATAACTCTCGACCAAATCAAGATAGAGAAGTGAAACTGGTACCAATGTGTTTGTCTCGTCGAGGCACGTCTCCCAATTTGAAACATTGGGTTACCATTTGACCTTGACCTGAGGTCAAATTTTTAGGTTGACCTAACCTGGTCATGCATATGATACAAAGAACCTTGGCGAGACAAACTCGATGGCGTCACAATTATTTCCCTATCTTTGTTAGGTAAAAAGATATTTGTGAAAACTGTTTTGCTAAACAATAACCTGTTTGACATTTGATGAGCTTTGGAGCCTAAACTATTCACCTGAGCTTAAATCTGAGGACACCTTGCACATTTAATTTTTAAATAGCTTTCCATTGCTTTTTTCTGTTTGTTCCTAGCTATCCAGGGCCTATTTTAAAGGAAAACCACTGGGGGGGGGGGGGGGGGCAAAAAGGTATCCCCATTTTTGGGGGACCTTTTTGTGGCAAAAGGTACCCCATTTTTTTCCTCAGCGGATTTGGGCCAGTCACTTGATTTTGGTATTCGAGCTTAAGAAATTCACTTCTCGAATTCACAAAAATTGATTTTGTGGACATTTTTTCCGAGAAAAAAAAATTGGGGGGTAAAAAAAAAAAAATCACAAATCCGAGACAGCCATTTGCAAGAAAATTTAATTTCCTTTCTTTTGACGTTTTGTATTTGCAATTTGCTTTGAAACTCTATTTTTACGATTTTCCCAACATTTATTGTTTTTCCACCAAAAATGGCATGACATGACGTCATTAAAACGTTATTATCTCCCAAAATACTACATAAATTTCATTGAAATTTAGTGAGAAGACTTATAATTGGTGCAGTATAAGGTATTGCAAGTTTCACGTTGATATCTATCACAGTTTTAAAGTTATTGCGAAAATACGGGAGGGGGCAAATTCTCCCCCCCCCCCCCTCCCAGCGGGCCGCGTGTCACCGGGGCTGCATGAATTGCATCAGGTGTGCTGTTTTGTCTATCATTGAAAGCAAGGGATATATACAAACTTCAAATTCAATCACTTGAGAAAAGAAAAAACTTCCGTTTTCATGAAGTTTTCTCCTAAGATCATTGTTTTCACGGTCAGTGCAGGGAACGCGCAGGAGGGGGGGGGGGACTACTTGTATTGCATGCCCCCCCCCCAGATTCTTGTGTGTGTGTGGGGGGTGCCCCTGATGTCCGCCCCTGGATCCGCCAGTGCGGGCGGATGCCATCCCCCTTAGATTTGTTTTGGAAATAGCGGAAAACGACGCCATTTCGCGCCGCCATTTTTGATACTACTGCTTGCCTATCAATTGCCAAAATCCTGTTAATTTGTTTACCTCGGGTCTCCTCGGGTCACGTCACTAAGTCAAGTCTAGTGATCCCACCTCCAAAAAATGTGAGGTCGTGCCGCCGTAGCACATTGTTTGACCGATCAGTTGAATACTCACAGGATTTAAGCAGGTTACAAACACCTACTATTCTGCTATTTCGGATGATTTTTATATCGGTGACCTAAGGTGAAGCCTATTTTGTGACTTCCCAATTATAAGTCATTGGGGAAACATGAAAATGCATATAAATCCACAGGAAATGGCCAAATTTGCCCAATTTTCCCCAGAGTCCCGCATCTTTTGTAAAATACAAAGATCCAGTGGCGGATCTAGGGTTGGGCAAAATGGGCAATTGCCACCCCCCCAAACCGCCTGAAATCGGCGCAAGATTGACACATGTCCTGATATAGAAGAAAATCTCAGCAACTTTTACTAAGGAAAGTTAGCTTTAACACGCGCCCTGGACGGGGAGGGAGGGGGGGGGGGCGAAATCCACCCACCCATCCGGTTTTTCGCAGATAGCGCAAAAATGGCGGCGCTGCACACCGCCGTTTTTTGCATACCTGTTCGGAAATGAACTACCCGCATTATGTCAAATTCTTGATCTCGGATTATCTCAGGTCAGGTCACCAGACCTGGTCAGGTGATGACCCCACCTCCAAAACGTTTGCGGTAGTACCGCAGCCACAGTTTTAGGCCGATCGGTTTCAATCTTGCAGGATTTGATAAGATGATAGATACCTACAATTTGTTTATCTCATATTTTTTTTTATATCGGTGACCTAGGTCAGGTCAATTTCGTGACCGCCAACACTGTTTTGTCAACTATCGACATAATGACGATAGAGAAGTGAAAACGGTACCAATGTGTTTGTCTCGTCGAGACACGTCCCCCAATATGCAACATGATCTAATTGGGTCAGCACTTGATCTTGACCTGTGATCAAATTTCTCAGTTGACCTAACCTAGTCAACATTAACATGATTCAAAGCGCCTTGACAAGACAAAGATGATGGCGTCAAACGCAATGCTTTATCTTTATTAGGTAAAAAGTTATTTGTGAAGAACAGTTTTGCCAAAAAAAATAAATTTTTTGACATTTGATGACCTCTGGAGCCTAAACTATTGACCTGAGCTAAAATCTGAGGACACCCTGTCGGTTGAATTTTTCAAGAGCTTTCCATTAATTTTCCGTTTGTTCCTAGCTATGTGATATGTTCATGTGATATCTGGGGATATCTGGAGCGAAGTCCTAAAACTGTAAAATCTGACCTTTGATCACCTCTGGTGACCTCAATATTGACCTGACCTAAAACAATACCGATATACTTTCCATAGAGCCTGTCTCGACCTATCTAACACCGTTTTTTGCTTGTTACGTTGCGTGGTTTTCGAGATCATAGGGGGGTGTTTCGACGCCCCCCCCCCTCGAACTCGGCTCCGGGACGTACACCAAGCCCGAAAACATCGTTCGAAAGCTTGTCCAAAAACATTTTGAAGCTATTTCGGCATTTTCTTAACAGGTCAATTTGAGGTCACCAGAGGTCATCAAAGTTCAAACTTTCCATTTTTAGGACTTCACTCCAGAAACCTCCAGATATCACAGGAACTATGCTAGCTAGGAACAAACGTGAAAAAAACAATGGCAAGCTCTTGAAACATTCAATCGACACGGATCGCCACGAGTCCTCATATTTCAGCTCAGATCAATAACTTAGGCTCCAGAGCTCATCAAATGTAAAAAACTATTTTTTAGCAAAAGAGTTTTCATAAATTACTTTTTACCTGAATATGATAAGGAAATAATTTTGACGTCATCG
>JAXIVJ010011852.1:35000-37500 GCA_036785665.1 Chirona hameri | reverse complement strand
GTGTGTGTGTGTGTGTGTGTGTGTGTGTGTGTGTGTGTGTGTGTGTGTGTGTGTGTGTGTGTGTGTGTGTGTGTGTGTGTGTGTGTGTGTGTGTGTGTGTGTGTGTGTGTGTGTGTGTGTGTGTGTGTGTGTGTGTGTGTGTGTGTGTGTGTGTGTGTGTGTGTGTGTGTGTGTGTGTGTGTGTGTGTGTGTGGTGTGTGTGTGTGTGTGTGTGTGTGTGTGTGTGTGTGTGTGTGTGTGTGTGTGTGTGTGTGTGTGTGTGTGTGTGTGTGTGTGTGTGTGTGTGTGTGTGTGTGTGTGTGTGTGTGTGTGTGTGTGTGTGTGTGTGTGTGTGTGTGTGTGTGTGTGTGTGTGTGTGTGTGTGTGTGTGTGTGTGTGTGTGTGTGTGTGTGTGTGTGTGTGTGTGTGTGTGTGTGTGTGTGTGTGTGTGTGTGTGTGTGTGTGTGTGTGTGTGTGTGTGTGTGTGTGTGTGTGTGTGTGTGTGTGTGTGTGTGTGTGTGTGTGTGTGTGTGTGTGTGTGTGTGTGTGTGTGTGTGTGTGTGTGTGTGTGTGTGTGTGTGTGTGTGTGTGTGTGTGTGTGTGTGTGTGTGTGTGTGTGTGTGTGTGTGTGTGTGTGTGTGTGTGTGTGTGTGTGTGTGTGTGTGTGTGTGTGTGTGTGTGTGTGTGTGTGTGTGTGTGTGTGTGTGTGTGTGTGTGTGTGTGTGTGTGTGTGTGTGTGTGTGTGTGTGTGTGTGTGTGTGTGTGTGTGTGTGTGTGTGTGTGTGTGTGTGTGTGGTGTGTGTGTGTGTGTGTGTGTGTGTGTGTGTGTGTGTGTGTGTGTGTGTGTGTGTGTGTGTGTGTGTGTGTGTGTGTGTGTGTGTGTGTGTGTGTGTGTGTGTGTGTGTGTGTGTGTGTGTGTGTGTGTGTGTGTGTGTGTGTGTGTGTGTGTGTGTGTGTGTGTGTGTGTGTGTGTGTGTGTGTGTGTGTGTGTGTGTGTGTGTGTGTGTGTGTGTGTGTGTGTGTGTGTGTGTGTGTGTGTGTGTGTGTGTGTGTGTGTGTGTGTGTGTGTGTGTGTGTGTGTGTGTGTTGTGGGTGTGTGTGTGTGTGTGTGTGTGTGTGTGTGTGTGTGTGTGTGTGTGTGTGTGTGTGTGTGTGTGTGTGTGTGTGTGTGTGTGTGTGTGTGTGTGTGTGTGTGTGTGTGTGTGTGTGTGTGTGTGTGTGTGTGTGTGTGTGTGTGTGTGTGTGTGTGTGTGTGTGTGTGTGTGTGTGTGTGTGTGTGTGTGTGTGTGTGTGTGTGTGTGTGTGTGTGTGTGTGTGTGTGTGTGTGTGTGTGTGTGTGTGTGTGTGTGTGTGTGTGTGTGTGTGTGTGTGTGTGTGTGTGTGTGTGTGTGTGTGTGTGTGTGTGTGTGTGTGTGTGTGTGTGTGTGTGTGTGTGTGTGTGTGTGTGTGTGTGTGTGTGTGTGTGTGTGTGTGTGTGTGTGTGTGTGTGTGTGTGTGTGTGTGTGTGTGTGTGTGTGTGTATGTGTGTATGTGTGTATGTGTGTATGTGTGTATGTGTGTATGTGTGTATGTGTGTAGTGTGTATGTGTGTATGTGTGTATGTGTGTATGTGTGTATGTGTGTATGTGTGTATGTGTGTATGTGTGTATGTGTGTATGTGTGTATGTGTGTATGTGTGTATGTGTGTATGTGTGTATGTGTGTATGTGTGTATGTGTGTATGTGTGTATGTGTGTATGTGTGTATGTGTGTATGTGTGTATGTGTGTATGTGTGTATGTGTGTATGTGTGTATGTGTGTATGTGTGTATGTGTGTATGTGTGTATGTGTGTATGTGTGTATGTGTGTATGTGTGTATGTGTGTATGTGTGTATGTGTGTATGTGTGTATGTGTGTATGTGTGTATGTGTGTATGTGTGTATGTGTGTATGTGTGTATGTGTGTATGTGTGTATGTGTGTATGTGTGTATGTGTGTATGTGTGTATGTGTGTATGTGTGTATGTGTGTATGTGTGTATGTGTGTATGTGTGTATGTGTGTATGTGTGTATGTGTGTATGTGTGTATGTGTGTATGTGTGTATGTGTGTATGTGTGTATGTGTGTATGTGTGTATGTGTATGTGTGTATGTGTGTATGTGTGTATGTGTGTATGTGTGTATGTGTGTATGTGTGTATGTGTGTATGTGTGTATGTGTGTATGTGTGTATGTGTGTATGTGTGTATGTGTGTATGTGTGTATGTGTGTATGTGTGTATGTGTGTATGTGTGTATGTGTGTATGTGTGTATGTGTGTATGTGTGTATGTGTGTATGTGTGTATGTGTGTATGTGTGTATGTGTGTATGTGTGTATGTGTGTATGTGTGTATGTGTGTATGTGTGTATGTGTGTATGTGTGTATGTGTGTATGTGTGTATGTGTGTATGTGTGTATGTGTGTATGTGTGTATGTGTGTATGTGTGTATGTGTGTATGTGTGTATGTGTGTATGTGTGTATGTGTGTATGTGTGTATGTGTGTATGT
>JAXIVJ010011852.1:10000-30000 GCA_036785665.1 Chirona hameri | reverse complement strand
GTGTGGGCCGGTCTTCAATGAACGCGACGCGGCGCGGCGGGAACCGGTGGGAATGTGGGCAGCTGAATGGCGCAGTGGCAGCCGCTCATCAGGGCAGCCGGCAGCTGGGTCACCGACCCGATTGAATGCTGTGTCCGTTGCCTTGCCAATTAGCGTTTGCTGAAGCGGGTCAGGCACCGCGACCGGCTGACAGTCCAATTTGTGACCGCTTTGGATATCAAAACAGCACCGGAATTAGCGCTGCTGACCGCTGCTGACCGCTACTGACCGCTACTGACCGCTACTGACCACTGCTGACCGCTACTGACCGCTACGGACCGCTACTGACCGCTACTGACCGCTACTGACCGCCGCTGACCGCTGCTGACCGCTGCTGACCGCTGCTGACTGCTGCTGACCGCTGCTGACCGCTGCTGACCGCTGCTGACCGATCAGCGCCGTGAGTTGTGACCGCTACTGACCGCTGCTGACCGCTACTGACCGCTGCTGACCGCTACTGACCGCTACTGACCGCTACTGACCGCTGCTGACCGCTACTGACCGCTACTGACCGCTACTGACCGCTACTGACCGCTGCTGACCGCTGCTGACCGGTGACGCGGCTCATCGCGATCAGCGCGCGTGCGACACCTAGTCCTGTCCTGTGCTGCCACTACTGCCCCGCTCCAGACCAGGGTAATAGAACACCGGGTAGAACAGTAAGGAATGTAACGCCCAAAATGAATTAGACAAGATATAATTTGTATCGTAATTGTTTTGTCTATTATAAATTAAATGTATTGTTTGCTATCAATAACTTGTATTTCCATAGATTATATCTTTATTTATTGAATTAAACGCCAACAAATATACGAAGTAGTAGTCAAAGTAGTGTATTTGCAGTACATGTATTAGTATTTGGAAGTGGTCATATTAAATTATACTACGAAGTAGTTGTCGAAGTAGTGTATATTTCAGTACTGTAGTAGCATTTGGCAGCGGTCAGCGGTCGTTCCGACATTTAACCCCCAAGCCCATTTAACCCCTTTACGCCCGGAATATTAAAAAATGCGCAATAGAGACGTTGTAGCTAAGGCTTGTAGCTATCTGTTCCAGAAGTCGGATTTAAAATATCTACCATAGGTTACGAGCCAGCTTCGTCGGAAAATCATCGATTTAACATGGGACCCTATGGTGTAGTAGGTTTTAAACGCCCAAACGCCCGAGTGCTGCCAACCGTTACTGGTGGGGGCTGCTCCAGACAGTTCTCCGGAGACTCTGACACAACGGGAACTGCTACTGTCACCGATTCGGAAACACTCACCTGAGTTTAGCGATCGGCGATAACGGAGCACTCGGTAGTGACTTGTAATGTGAGTTGGGCACTGTCCCCGCTCGAAACGGCCTTCCGACAAAATTCAGGGTGGCAGTGGGTGGCAAAAAGAGACTTTTTCCACTGATTTTACCGGTTAAACCCGGCTGGCAAAAACCTATAGTTCCCAAAAAATGTAGACGAAAAACCCCAATGAACTAAATCTGATAATTGTTGTGTACCAGATCAATTTAAGTATTCTAGTCCATAGCTCAACCTATTTAAGTAGGCTTTGTTTTGTTTCTTTCCAAGTTCCATTGAAAATGAAAGTATTGTTCACAATACATGTCTTTAACACGCTCACTGGATGCAGGGGGGGGGGGGGGGGGGGGGGTGGAGTAGGGCGAAATCCGCCAACCCCTCCCGTGTTGTTTTGTTGTTGCGAATATCTCCAGATTTTACCGGTCGATGTGCATCATTAATGGTGTTTACATAGCAATTAAGTACTAGTGGAGGTTCGTCTACTAATAAAGGGAAGTTAAAGTTTCCCTTCGCCTCATTTGATCACAACTATGGCGCAGGTGCGTCAATTGATTGAATCGTGCGAGTATTCTATTGCATTGCGTCCGAATAGGCGTTTCGATACCGACGACGTTAATTTTCTCGTTTTATTTGTCACTGACGGCGGATTGGACATTACATAATGCATAATACATAATAAATATATAGCATACATATAGCATAATACTTACTCTGAATTTATCACTTGGCAACGTATGCGCCATTTTTTGGAAGGCTGACAGCTCCAAATCCCGGTTTTAACTGAAGTTAGCTGCAGTAGTTAATGTATGAAATGCACATAAAAGATATACCAAAATAACAGCAACTCTGTATATACTCCTATACTGATATACAACATTCAAACACTTACGGGAAACCTAGGCGCCGAGCACGGGTCACAGAAAACTCGCCGAGAAGAGTATCTAGGGCCTTGGCTGAGAAGTGCCGGTCGGCTGGAGAAGTGCTATCAACTGGAGTTGTTGCAGAAGTTGGCCGCCAGGGACCGCTAATGAGCCAGGGTGTTATGACGTCGCAAGCAAATAGTACTGCTAAATATTGATTTATTTATAAACAAATAAATAAATACACATTTAGCGTTAAATATTTAACTGTTACCATTTGCTTGCGACGTCATCACACCCTGGCTCACTAGCGGTCCCTGGCGGCCAACTGCTGCAACAACTCCAGTTGATAGTGCTAGCCGGCCGTTCGTGCATCACAGAGTCGCATCACCGCCTTTTCCTCCCACACACAGCGCAAATCGATATAGAGGATCACAGATATGGCACAGTACGGCCATCTCAAATGGCTGTAGGCTGCCATATATGGCTACTAACAAAGGGAAAGGGCGGTCATAATAATAAAATGAAGGGAACCTCAAAATGACGATTAAAGGAAATAGTTCACCTTCGAAATTTTTCAGAACACGATTTTATTATATTTTTTAATACAGTTTCTTTTTTTCTTTCTAAAAATGGTCCCACATCGCGCCAATTCAGGACAGAAGGTTGTAAATTATTGATTTTATGGTGTGCGTTATTGGTCTGCGCATGCTCCATGGCAGTGCTGGCACTTTCAGACGGTACGGTACATCATATATGCGCCGTATTCCTTCGCCAAAAAGTCAAATATCTTCGGCTGGAGAGCCTTTTTAGCCAAGAAAAGTTCCAGATAAAGATTTCTCAACACGGTGAACTAAGGTGAACTATTTCCTTTAAGGTGTTTTAAACAAACTTATCGCATAATTACCAACTTGTATGCGCTAAACCCATCCGGAAGACCAATTGGCATCGATTATTGTTTGTATTATAGTGATTTCCACCAAAAAAAGCACCCTACCAAATAGTAGACAATCCTCCACTAATCCTCCACTAATTTCTAACTGCTATGTAAGCACCATTATTGTTGGTGTACCTGCCTAAAAAATGAATGGCGCGTCGTCTAAAGTAAGATAAATCAAAATCGACCGAAAACTTTTTGAGTTATAGGCCATCAAATTAAAAACAAAAATGTCTCCAAAATGACTGCAATGAAATGTTGCTATGCAAAATATGACCTGAGGTCAAATGCAACTTCTATCATCCCTATTGTATCATTGGACTTTCCAACAAATCATTAAACCCATTGTGGGGGTATATACATGCAATCACTGCGTTCCATAACAATGCCAAGCCAAGGAGAGCATAACAAACACAAATTAGCATGTTTCACCTCATTTCACCTCATTTGACCTTGAAGATATTGACCTAGGACCATGACATTTTCACAAAACAAAGTTTTCCACAGAACCTCCCTACCCAACAAATTGCATTGGGCTTAACCCTCACACCAATGAACGACAAATCGCTTGCTCAACCAGCATGGCCACTTGGACCTAAGGCGTCAGCGCTGCCAAAGGTTGACGAGGTGCTCAATGTACAGATACTACATTCTTTAGAAGTGTCACTCCAAAAAGAAACTCAAAGCCTATTATTACGAGCGAGCGTTTCGCGCTCGCTCGTCCTTCCGTGGTGTATGGGAAACATCTGATTATGAGCGGCCCAGCCCGGCTCGGCCAGACCCGACCCGACCCGACCCGACCCGACCCGACCCGACCCGACCCGATCCGATCCGATCCGATCCGATCCGATCCGATCCGATCCGATCCGATCCGATCCGATCCGATCCGATCCTTATAATATATTTATTTACTCTTCCCACTCAACAATTTTTCGCTGACAGCGCTTGTTTGAGGGCTCCCAGATTTGAGGGCTCCCAGACTTGACAGATTTTAATTACGCCACTGCTTGTGACTATCTTTGCGGAGCGAATTTGCCCCCAAACTCGATATCCAGATCCGCCACTGCAAATGGGTGTATATATAGGCCTAGTCATTTTAGTGAACCGCCCATGATAACGTTTACTGACCGATACATGACTCATTGCTGTTGGCGATTCAGTGTTCATAGGATGAACCCGTGGTAGGAATCGAACCGGGGACCTGCTGCCCCGAGTTGCTCTCTGTGCTGCCGACTGTGCCCCGTGCTGCCGTGCTGACGGCCGCCGCGTTCCCGCTGCAGGACGACACGGAGGTGGCGGAGCGCATCCTGAACGTCAGCTTCTCGGCGCTGGCCGCCGACGGTGCGTTTGTCGGCTCGGTCGACGGCCCGTTCCTGAGCCAGCAGCAAATCCAGGAGAAGGTCTACCTCAACAGGGCTCGGCTGGCCAAACTGGCCGCCGTCCAGGTACGTCCATCCACCCAACACGGCCCGCTACAGTCACTGTACGTCCATCCACCCAACACGGCCCGCTACAGTCACTGTACATCCATCCACCCAACACGGCCCGCTACAGTCACTGTACGTCCATCCACCAACACGGCCCGCTACAGTCACTGTACGTCCATCCAACCAACACGGCCCGCTACAGTCACTGTACGTCCATCCACCCAACACGGCCCGCTACAGTCACTTTACGTCCATCCACCCAACACGGCCCGCTACAGTCACTGTACGTCCATCCAACCAACACGGCCCGCTACAGTCACTGTACGTCCATCCAACCAACACGGCCCGCTACAGTCACTGTACGTCCATCCACCCAACACGGCCCGCGACAGTCACTGTACGTCCATCCACCCAACACGGCCCGCTACAGTCACTGTACGTCCATCCACCCAACACGGCCCGCTACAGTCACTGTACATCCATCCACCCAACACGGCCCGCTACAGTCACTGTACGTCCCGGACTCCGGGAAGTGTGACGTTTACGCCTTTTACGCCCATGACGAAAACGTCTTTATTTATTTTGTGAGTGCACTGACCGGTGGTGCTGGTGCGCCAGTCAGTGGTGATCGGTGCCGCACTGCCCGGTGGTGCTGGTGCGCCAGTCAGTGGTGATCGGTGCCGCACTGCCCGGTGGTGCTGGTGCGCCAGTCAGTGGTGATCGGTGCCGCACTGCCCGGCGGTGCTGTGCGCCAGTCAGTGGTGATCGGTGCCGCACTGCCCGGTGGTGCTGGTGCGCCAGTCAGTGGTGATCGGTGCCGCACTGCCCGGTGGTGCTGGTGCGCCAGTCAGTGGTGATCGGTGCCGCACTGCCCGGCGGTGCTGTGCGCCAGTCAGTGGTGATCGGTTGCCGCACTGCCGGCGTGTTAAGGAGCTGCCCTGATGACTGTGACGGCACCGCCGTCCCCTGGTCTCCGGGTGCCGCGTGTGTGACAGGCACGTCCCCCTCTCCCTCCCAACGGCGGCGGGGAGGCCCCCCTCTCCCTCCCAACGGCGGCGGGGAGGCCCCCCACTCCCTCCCCAACGGCGGCTGGGACGGTCCCCACTTCCCTCCCAACGGTGGCGGGGGACGGTCCCCACTCCCTCCCAACGGCGGCGGGGAGGCCCCTCTCCCTCCCAACGGCGGCGGGGAGGCCCCCACTCCCTCCCAACGGCGGCGGGGACGGTCCCCACTCCCCTCCCAACGGCGGCGGGGACGGTCCCCACTCCCTCCCAACGGCGGCGGGGACGGTCCCCACTCCCTCCCAACGGCGGCGGGGACGGTCCCCACTCCCTCCCAACGGTGGCGGGGACGGTCCCCACTCCCCTCCCAACGGTGGCGGGGACGGTCCCCACTCCCTCCCAACGGTGGCGGGGACGGTCCCCCACTCCCTCCCAACGGCGGCGGGGACGGTCCCCACTCCCTCCCAACGGCGGCGGGGACGGTCCCCACTCCCTCCCAACGGCGGCGGGGACCGTCCCCACTCCCTCCCAACGGCGGCGGGGACGGTCCCCACTCCCTCCCAACGGCGACGGGGACGGTCCCCCACTCCCTCCCAACGGCGGCGGGGACGGTCCCCACTCCCTCACAACGGCGGCGGGGACGGTCCCCACTCCCTCCCAACGGCGGCGGGGACGGTCCCCACTCCCTCCCAACGGCGGCGGGGACGGTCCCCACTCCCTCCCAACGGCGGCGGGGGACGGTCCCCACTCCCTCCCAACGGCGGCGGGGACGGTCCCCACTCCCTCCCAACGGCGGCGGGGACGGTCCCCACTCCCTCCCAACGGCGGCGGGGACGGTCCCCACTCCCTCCCAACGGCGGCGGGGACGGTCCCCACTCCCTCCCAACGGCGGCGGGGACGGTCCCTACTCCCTCACAACGGCGGCGGGGACGGTCCCCACTCCCTCCCAACGGCGGCGGGGACGGTCCCCACTCCCTCCCAACGGCGGCGGGGACGGTCCCCACTCCCTCACAACGGCGGCGGGGACGGTCCCCACTCCCTCCCAACGCCAGGGCAGCCGGACCGTCGCCAATGGCCAGCACTTATCACATATTGAGACCGGGAAGTGAGTATCTTATATCTTTGATTTTTTTTGGTGAATTTAGGCCACTATATTTTGCAGGGCCCTTAAATGGTCGTAAAAAACGTCAGATAGGCCCATGTTGAAGGCTCAGGCTTTCTGAGGTCCCCCTCAGGCCTACCAAGGGTCCCCTCAGGCCGACCGAAAGCCTTCTGTCGGCCTTAGAAGGCCCCTCAGGCTGGCTGGGGGAACATCGGGGCCCTGGGTCATTGTTTCGGTAAACAAAAAAATATAACCAACTTCTTGGAGGGCCCCTCTTACAAATTTATGGGGGAGGGCAAAATCATATGTTCCCCCCCCCCC
The DNA here is from genome assembly GCA_036785665.1 of Chirona hameri. Lineage (NCBI taxonomy): Eukaryota > Metazoa > Arthropoda > Thecostraca > Balanomorpha > Balanidae > Chirona > Chirona hameri. Next base: position 23,019 of record JAXIVJ010011852.1, on the reverse strand, counting down.
CCCCAACTTCTTGAGTGGGGGCAGCTGCTCCCTCCCCCCCCCCTTTCTGCCGCAACTGCTGGTGGGTATCGGTCGCCAGAGAAGCAGACTATAGGGACTGGTGGGTATCGGTCGCCAGAGAAGCAGACTACAGGGACTGGTGGGTATCGGTCGCCAGAGAAGCAGACTATAGGGACTGGTGGGTACGGTCGTTAGGGAAGCAGACTATAGGGAATGGTGGGTATCGGTCGCCAGAGAAGCAGACTACAGGGACTGGTGGGTATCGGTCGCCAGAGAAGCAGACTATAGGGACTGGTGGGTACGGTCGTTAGGGAAGCAGACTATAGGGACTGGTGGGTATCGGTCGCCAGAGAAGCAGACTACAGGGACTGGTGGGTATCGGTCGCCAGAGAAGCAGACTATAGGGACTGGTGGGTACGGTCGTTAGGGAAGCAGACTATAGGGACTGGTGGGTACCGGTCGTTAGGGAAGCAGACTATAGGGACTGGTGGGTATCGGTCGCCAGAGAAGCAGACTACAGGGACTGGTGGGTATCGGTCGCCAGAGAAGCAGACTATAGGGACTGGTGGGTACGGTCGTTAGGGAAGCAGACTATAGGGACTGGTGGGTACCGGTCGTTAGGGAAGCAGACTATAGGGACTGGTGGGTATCGGTCGCCAGAGAAGCAGACTACAGGGACTGGTGGGTATCGGTCGTTAGGGAAGCAGACTATAGGGACTGGTGGGTATCGGTCGCCAGGGAAGCAGACTATAGGGACTGGTGGGTATCGGTCGTTAGAGAAGCAGACTATAGGGACTGGTGGGTATCGGTCGCCAGAGAAGCAGACTATAGGGACTGGTGGGTATCGGTCGTTAGGGAAGCAGACTATAGGGACTGGTGGGTATCGGTCGCCAGAGAAGCAGACTATAGGGACTGGTGGGTATCGGTCGTTAGGGAAGCAGACTATAGGGACTGGTGGGTATCGGTCGCCAGAGAAGCAGACTATAGGGACTGGTGGGTATCGGTCGCCAGGGAAGCAGACTATAGGGACTGGTGGGTACCGGTCGTTAGAGAAGCAGACTATAGGGACTGGTGGGTATCGGTCGCCAGAGAAACGTTTTACCTGAGGTTTGAATATTTGCAAGCTGTTCTGTCGGCGATGATATGATGATATGAACGTTACGCACAGCGACAGCGCTCGCACTTCACTCAGAACATCTACCGACAGTTCCGACCCGAACCAAGCATGTCACGCAGCCTGGCACTAGCAGTGCGGTGTATGTGTTGTTTGTTGAGCCTGCAGCCACGCCCGTCCTTCCTATCGGAGATACCCGGCCTTCTCCAGCCGTCAAAAGCCGCTCCAATGCGTTTGACGGAGGGTAGGCGCCTCGGGGTTGTTTTTCTCTCCGTTCGTTTGACGGACGTTATAGGGCGTTTTGCGGGCTATTACCGGGCGCCTCGGGGTTGTTTTGCTCTCCGTTCGTTTGACGGACGTTATAGGGCGTTTTGCGGCCTATTGCCAGGCGCTGCGGGGTTGTTTTTCTCTCCGTTCGTTTGACGGACATTATAGGGGTATTGCGGGCTATTGCCAGCCGCCTCGGAGTTGTTTTTTTTCTCTCCGTTAAGGTCGATACCGGCAGCACTGTCACAAATGTGCAGACTTTATTCATAAGCGCAGAATCATCCTGACACACGGCCGGCCCGAACAGGCATCGACGGAAATATTGAAAGGACGCAGTGAATCACGCTAAGAATTTCGCTCATTCTTTTGTAGCGCACAAGCATTGTGGCCTTGAGTGGTTTGTTTTTGACGACCGGGACTAAGAAATTGTTTAGTCAGTCTAATATTAGGATCAGGCAGCGCCATTTTTTATTTTTGTTTAATAGGTACCTAGCTTAATTAGGTTTGCGAGGAGTATCGCACGCATCATACTGATTGACGACATAATGGTTTGTATTTCAGCTTTCATTTGACAACTAAAACATCTCTTCTGCACGTAAAGACCTCTTCTGACCTCTTCAGACCTCTTCTCTCGTAAGGACATTCCAAAGTGCGCGGTGATGCCACCGCGCATTTTCTGCAGGACCGGCTGAGGCAGAGCCAGTCATCTCTTTTATGCTAATAAAAACACCTCACGTATGGCATATTTCCGGTAAAATAAGCAATATTTGAAAGAAAATAAACTTGTTTTGTGCCAACGATAGCAGCAGTTACCTAGTTTTCCCATAAAATGCTATATTTTTCATGAATTTTCATGCAAAAAAAATAATACGCCACCACCAAATTCTCAACGCTAAAGGCCAGAGAAAAGAAAACCACAAACAAACCTCAACGAACAGTGTGTAGTAATACAAAGTCCCGTCAGTTTTGAATTGCATAATAATTTTGTGATCCAGTGTAGGACTTGCAGATAATTCAAAACTCTAAAATTGATCTTAAGATAAAAGTGGTGGACAGTATAGTGCCGATCAAGTACTCGTTATCTGATACTAGTCTCGAAAAACGCCCAAGTTTTAACGCTGATAATTGCTGAAATAATGGACTAAATGAGCATTGAGGTCCCTGTTATATGTCTTAAACGTGTTTAAAGCTCATACAACTGCAAAAGAGTGCATTTACTGTCAGGACGGAAACCCGTATAATCCCTTTAAGTCCATGATAATATAATGCGTAATTTAAGCTGAAATCGTGTTTTGTCATTATTCAAAGCATGCTAGCCACTTTTGTGTTGTATTCACATGCGGATTACATTTCCCACTTGCTTCGATGATATTCTAGGCTACCAACACTTTGTTTTGATGAGCGATCACGGTACGGGCGCTCGGAGTCTCAGATATATTACCTGAGCTGGGATATAACTGTACTCACGGTACGGGCGCTCGGAGTCTCAGATATATTACCTGAGCTGGGATATAACTGTACTCACGGTACGGGCGCTCGGAGTCTCAGATATATTACCTGAGCTGGGATATAACTGTACTCACGGTACGGGCGCTCGGAGTCTCAGATATATTACCTGAGCTGTGATATAACTGTACTCACGGTACGGGCGCTCGGAGTCTCAGATATATTACCTGAGCTGGGATATAACTGTACTCACGGTACGGGCGCTCGGAGTCTCAGATATATTACCTGTCGAATCATGGGGATTGCCGTCATAGTGGAAATCGTCGCTGTGATAGATTGTGATATCGTGATTGGTCCGTTTCGGAAGCATGAAACCGCTGAATTTCCATATTATTTTCGATCATGTGTCGAAGTTACTGAACGTAGCGAAGAAATTCGTTCGCCACTCAATATTTGGCCTGCGCTATAGTTTTGTTACTCAGATAAAAACACGTGCTAAAGGTTATTTTCTTTGAGTGCCGAAATTGAACCATGTGCATAGTACAATGTGTGTAAATGTATGAACAGCTGAGCAGGGCACCTCATTGTCAGGGATCGGTATTACTAACAGCGGTCAATGACCCGCAGCAGTCTGAGAAACTTCCGCGGAGAAAACGAACCATGCGTGTGTACCAGGGGCGCAGCCAGGGGGGGGGGGCAATTGCCCCCCCCTTACGGGTCACAGGGGGCCCCGCCGAGATTGGCCCAGATACCATTTGCATTAGCTAAATGGCTTTCAAAAAGTCACAGAGGAGCCCTCAAACCAGGCAAGGGTCACTCTGGTGCATGTCAAGGGCCCTCAGAGACACTGAAGGGCTTTCGAAGCCGGCCCAGGGGGCCTCTTAGGCATGTCCAGGGGCCATTGAGCCCACCGAGGGGCCCAAAAAACTGTCCAGGGGCCTCTCCAGCATGTCCAGGGGCCCATTGAGCCCACTCAAGGATGCAAAAACATGCCCAGGGACCTTTCGAGCATGCCCTGGGGCCCATTGAGCCCACTCAGGGGCCCTAAAAACCTGCCCAGGAGCCTCTAGAGCATGTCCACTTGTTCAGGGGCCAATTGAGCCCACCCACGGCCCAAAAACCTGCCCAGTGGCCTCTCGAGCATGTCCAGGGGCCCATTGAGTATGTTCAGGGACCTCTCGAGCCTGGCCAGGGGCCATTATAGTCTGTTTGGGGCCTCTTGAACCTGCCCAGGGGCCCATTATAGTTTTCCCAGAGCACCATCGAGTCTGTTCAGGGGCCTCTCGAACCTGCCCAGGGGCCATTAGAGCCTGTCCAGAGGCCTCCCGAGCTTGTCCAGGGGCCCATTGAGTCTGTTCAGAGGCCTCTCGAACCTGTCCAGGGGCCTCTCGAACTTGCTCAGGGGCCCATTGGGTCTGTTCAAGGGCCTCTTGAACCTGCCTAGGGTCCATTAGTCTGTTCAGGGGCCTCTCGAGCTTTCCCAATGGTCCATTGATCCTGTCCAGGGGCCTCTCGAACCTGCACAGGGACTATTAGAGTCTGCTTAGGGGCCTCTCGGCTTGCCAAGGGGCCATTGAGTCTGTTCAGGGCCCTCTCAAGCTTATCCAGAGGGCCATTGAGTCTGTGAACGGGGCCCTCAAGCCTGCCCAGGGGTTGCTAGCCGTCGCCTGCAGCGCCTGCTATAGCTGGAGCGCCTGCTAGCCGTGGTCGGCGCGGTTATAATGAGCGGTAATGTGCTGTACTCTGACCCACCTGGTGCAATGTTTTCTTGGGTTTCAAAATGGTTATTTGATAAGTCTGATGCGTTTTTGAATTCGTGGGGGGGGGGGGGGGTGATGGTAGTACAAAACAATTTAACCATTTTCCTCTCAGGAGTGTGTGCTGCAATATTTGTCAGCCAGGGGCGTCGCCGACGGGAGGGTCGGGGGGAGGTCTGGGCAAACTCTCCCCACTTTTTGAAGGCGGTGGAGGGTCGACCCCCCCCCCCCCCCCCTCCCCACACACACACACACACACTTTTTGAGGGGAAGATAACAATTTATCGTAAAAATTGTCTTTGCAGTGCAGTAAAAATCCAGCTATGTCAAAAACTAGTGTCAAAAACTGGAAAATTTCGCGCCGCTTCGCGGCATGACACAAGTTTCGCAATTGCTTATACAAATTTGGAAAATGGGAAAAAGAATTGCATTAAGTGTCTGGCAGAGGCTCTGCTTGGCGATAATTGCTGGCCCCAGGGCCCATTCCCTTCATAAAATATTCACTTCTAAGTTTCAAGCAGGCTACATGTTTAGCTAGTTTACCGAGTTCCGAAAAAGGCGACGCGAACGCAAGGACGAGGAGATCGGCACCCGGAAGCTGCTCCAGCGGTGCACAATTTGCTGGACCGAAGAGCTAATAGTCAAAACAGGCCAGGACCATCTCCCCAAGCCATCTCACCTCACGGTCTGGTTCCAATATTAACATTTCGTTTTCCAGGACCTAAAATTAACATCTTCACGCCGCTTCGCGGCGTCACATCAGTAGTCATCGTCATAACGAAGCCATAGTCATCGTCATCGGTTCGTCGTAACGCTGAATTGCATGAATATAATGTTTAGCTTATTATCCTCTACAAGGCTTTTTTATGTTTAGCTTATTATCCCAGAAATATAGGCGGTGTGCCTATATTTCTGGGTTTTATCAGGCAAAACCGTAAAAATTTCGCGCCGCTTCGCGGCGCTAACTAACAAGTACATACCTACCTACTATACCTACCTACTATAGCATTTAAAAATGCTGCAAAGGCTTAAATACTCGTATCAAAATGGGAGTACATTTTTTCGTCATTTCAGCCCCCCCCCCCAAACTCAAAAGCCGACCCCCACCTGTTGTCATGGCTAAGATATGTTTTCTCTCCTGTACGTAACAATACAAATTAGTAATGCGCTCAGTACAATGCCTACTGAGGGTCCTGGTCCAATCCAGCTCATCAAAAGTAGACGAAGAAAAAAAATTAAAAAGGGGGCCTCACAAAATAAAGTGGCCGAAATCCGTAGAGTTTTTCATATCCAGGGGTATTTTTTTTTGGGGGGGGCCTCTGCCAGGTGCTTGCCCCCCCCCCCCCTTCTGAAGGTCTGGCTGCGCCCCTGGTGTGTACTGGGAAGACTCAAACACTCAAAGGGACTGTCCCACACCTTTTTGAAAGTTGTCGAATCACACTTAATTAAGTACGTCTACATGTCAGGCGAGGTCAGCTGAACATGTTCGTGAACTTTTTTTCTCGAAAAAAATTTTTATCTTGGAACTTTTAGTTTTAAGCGGAAAGTTGGGTTGGTGACGTCATTTTTTTTTAATCACAGGGAAATTCCTTGTGCTGCCAAATGTATGGCACAATTTTGACGACATCTATTGCGCAGAAAAAGCGAACCACCCGGTGTCTAGATTGGCTAGCACTATCAGGCTGGAGTTGTTGCAGCAGTTGGCCGCCTGGGACCGCTAGTGAACCAGGGTGTTATGACGTCGCAAGCAAATGGTACCACTAAATATTTGATAAGAGTTTGAGAACGTTTGGCAACATGTTCATTGTAAAAAAAAGTTGTTCAAAATGATCATTTGTGCTAATAATATAGTATTTTAATCAAAAGAAAAGCGGAACAATTATAACGCGTTTCGATTAACAAATCAACATCAGAGAATGATGAAAACATCACCGTTTCTAGCGTCAAAAACCAAGAACACTGTCACGAGTCAAATACTTCAACACGTCCTCTAGTGGGAACCTTGTGACTTGAGAACCTTGTGACTTTAGCTCTTACTTCCCCACCCTCCCCGCTGGACATAAACACTGTCATACGTGTGAAAATGGACTGAAAGGAGTTTGCACTACACGCATGGCGATTTACAAAATCACTTGTCTGGCGTGTAGAAGTATAGGGATACAAGCCACCTATATAGGGCAGTCTAGACGTCCCATTAGGGTCCGATTTAATGAGCATCTGGGTGACGCTCGTCTTCGGAAACCTGACACCGGTCTGGGGAACACACCCTAGAACAGCATACGAATATGGACAACAAAGAAATAAATAGCAACTTTTACATAGAGATCCTCACCACTAAAGAACATGAAGCCGACCTGCGGTTGCGCATATCTGTTTGTATTAGAGAAAGCAACCCTACTATGAACACTAAATCTAGGTCTTGCTGGTGCCTTACTAAACATGTGATTTAGTTTCCCGTTTTTGTTCGACTTTAGGTAGCTTTAATAGTTTACGGCTCAATGGAGTCGGTATAAATATTGTATCCACAAATCCTCTGTTAGCTACTTTCAACATGACTCGTATACGTTACGGTGAATGATAGTTTTCTATCGGTTGTCTTACCTTGTTGTGCCTTTGTACGAGAGATGACTTAGCAGTGTATGATTTTGCAGAGTAAACGTGTATGACAGCGTATGTCAGTATAGTAATGTATCGACAGTGTTTTAGTACGTAAGCGATTAAATGTGCCCACTAGAGGACGTGTTGAAGTGTTTGACTCGTGACAGTGTTCTTGGTTTTTGACGCTAAAAACGGTGATGTTTTCATCATTTTCTGATGTTGATTTGTTAATCGAAACGCGTTAGAATTGTTCGGCCTTTATTTTGATTAAAATAATATATTATTAGCACAAATGATAATTTTGAACAACTTTTTTACACTAAATATTTAATGATTTATTTATTTATTTATAAATATTTAGCGTTAAATATTTAACTGGTACCATTTGTTTGCGACGTCATAACACCCTGGCTCACTAGCGGTCTCTGGCGGCCAACTGCTGCATCAACTCCAGCTGATAGTGCTAGCCTCTAGATTGCGAACTACCCGGGGATCGAGAAATGAAAGACGAAAATATTCCAAGGCTGACCTTAAAACAAGTCGACTATCATTACCGGTTGGGTAAAGAGAGACGACGCTGTCGGTTTAGAGGCCCTATTCAAATACACATGGACCCTATTTTTTTACAGATGTCAAAATCAAACGCGAATATCTTTTTGATTAGATCATTGTGGTTGTTTTAACTGCTACCATACTTAATTGCAATGCCAAGCCACCAAAATGGCATCTCAACTCAAATATAATGTTAAGGTGGGATAGTCCCTTTAAAGGGAGGTAATCACCTTGTTAGCAACAATGAATTTGGCTACCGTTATGGTATTAAAATGATGTGATCTAAATTTAAGAATTAAATACAATTATTCCCTCATTCAAAGTTGGAAGTTTGGGAAAATTAATGATCGGTATTTTCCCTTCACTATTGGAAAGCGCAACATCTGGCGCTTTTGCATCAATATGTTCAACGTTGTTGAATGGGCACTTATAAATAAATCGCCGACACTAAATAAGTAAGGTTATAGGCCACTGTTAAACTGACGATTGCCATGCACTTTTTTCAAATGATTGTTGATTGTTCATAAAAGTTTGGCACATATTCGCAAAAGATAGAATGCAGGAAACATATTCCATACCTTCATGATAAATAGCAATGCGTAGGGAGGTTAATTTACTGAATTCGTTACCGAGTACTTGCTGATTATAAGCGTGGAACGCTTATCAATTATGACTTGAAATATCTATTGGTAGGAATTGTTATATGCAAAATTTAATGAATTTACAATATATTTTGGTCTCTTCTATCGATTTCAAGTGCTAACTCCATGTTTGTGGAAAAAGGTGATTATCTCCCTTTAACAGAGGACTTCATTGTTGATGGGTCGACATTAACCCGCTTCCGAGTAGATAGGTACTGCGCTTATGTGTACCTACAAATATTGGTAGGTATTCCCAGACCCAGGCGCCGTATTTCTTAAAAATAAAATTACACGAATTTTCAACTATTTGTATTCACCTATTTCACTTTTGATAGTTTTGCCTCAGTCCTTGTTTGTCATATTTCACGATATTTTGGCCGTGTGAAAGGTGCGGGATACAGACAATGGGAGGGCCACTCTTCCGTTATTGGTGACTGGGCCCCAAGGGAGCGTTTAGTGTTTACTACTCTTCACCGATTGAAGTGAATGACCCGGATATGGCCGACGTTTTATTCACAGCACATCAATAAAACTAAAACGCAACTGCCATCGTGTCTTCCCGTAACGCACTCTCTTCCCAGCCGCATCATTGACCAATGGGTCGTATCTTGGCAGGTGCTTCCGTTCGACGACGACCTGTGCGTGCGGGAGCCGTGCCTCAACTTCGACAAGTGTCTGACGGTGCTCAAGTTCGGCAACGCCACCGGCTTCATCCACAGTTCGGCCATACTGTTCCGGCCCATCTACCCTGTGACGACGTTCGCCTGCCGCTGTCAGACGGGCTTTGCCGGTGAGTGGCTGCCACAGGAGCGGAGCAGAGGCACCGGAGGGGGGGGGGGGTAGAGCCGGTGAGTGGCTGCCGCGGGAGCAGAGCAGAGGCACGGTGGGAGGGGGGGGGGGGGGGGGGGTAGAGCCGGTGAGTGGCTGCCGCAGGAGCAGAGCAGAGGCACCGGAGGGGGGGGGGGTAAATCGGCTACATACGGTCACCAGAGGGTTCACGCGGAGACGCGCCCAGCTGACAGCTCTGTAACTTGGTAATAGGGAATACTCCGGAGCAGCCATAGCCGCTTACATGATATTGACAGACTTTGTTGCCATGTTTTGTCGCATAGTTAGCGCTCCTCATTGACTTCACCACTTCAACGCCATTGTACGAATGCGCGCTAGTACAATCGTTCCATGAGCGCCATCACCTGATGTTGGACTTACTGTCGGCGACCAGCAGCGGCAGTGCTGCTGCTGTGGCGCCCGGTATTGCTGGATCCGACACTGACCTGACCGGCCCGAGCGGCCACTTTTTACCCCCCCCCCCCTCCCCGGCAGCCGGCACAATGGCCGGCCATGGCAACTTGCTTGCGCTTTGCTGGTCACCCAAAGCATGCAGCCGACGTATAGATTGTGTGCGTGTGTGCGCGGGCGCGCGCACGTATTGAATTGAATATGGTTGAAATGGACTTTAATTAAATGTCCTACTGTCGCAGTAAAGCACAAGTTGTTGTTCCATCGGTGTCACCTCCCCCACTGCCAGTACACATGTGGTGGCGTACGGCAGCGATGTGCGAGCGTCACTGGCCAGCTGACCCGGCTGTGCTGTTGCAGGGATGCGCGAGTTTTACGAGTGTGACACGGAGGTCAACCTGTGCTACAGCCGGCCGTGCCAGAACGGCGGCACCTGTCGCCGGCGGGAGGGCGGCTACACGTGCGTCTGTCCCCGCGGCTTCACAGGTCAGTCAGGCGACCAGCGATGCCCCCCAGAGGTGCACAAATTCACCAACTCGCCAACCAGCGGAGGTGATAAGCTTAGACTGAAACTGTCTCGCTCAGGTGACATTGTTATGTGTTAACTCTCACCTAGCGTGAAGAATCTTTCTCATAGATGTTTAGGCAAGGGATTGCAATAGTTTGGGGTTTTTCTTGAACTAGTTGGCAAAAGCTATCCTCGTGATACTTATAATTTTCACAGGTACACACTCTGTAATTTGCTAGCGCCGAGTTAGGAAATGTGACAGAATTAGGGTTTTGATTTTTGTATGTGACAGTTTCGACGTGTTGTACACCTCTGCCACCCCCCCCCCCCCCCCACACACACACCCGTCTACTGAGACCCCTCCCCCCTCCGTCTACTGAGACATGGCCTCCCCCCTGTGGCATGTGTCCTGTGTCCAGCGTTATGTGTCCTGTGTGTTGTGTCCAGCGGCATGTGTCCAGCGTTATGTGTCCAGCGTCCTTTGTCCAGCGTCATGTGTCCTGTGTCCAGCGTCATGTGTCCTGTGTCCAGCGTCATGTCATGTGTTAGTTAGCAAGGACAGTGAAATGGTTGAAGTGCTTAATGATCAGTTTCAATCTGTCTTTACTATCGAGGACCAGAGTAGTATTGCAGCACTTCAGCCTGAGCTAGAGACAGAGGAGACTATAGGAGAGCTAGGTGGCATAAGTAGTGAACTTGTTCTAGAATATCTAAAGAAAGTAAGGCCTAACAAGGCAGAAGGACCTGATGAAATCCATGCTAGACTTTTAAGAGAATCTGAAAGGGAGTTGTCGGTTCCATTAGCCATAATATTTTCTAAATCACTTGCAGATAGTAAAATTCCACTTGATTGGAAAAGAGCAAATGTTGTTCCTATTCATAAAAAGGGAGATAGAAGTAAAGAGGAAAACTATAGACCAGTTAGTCTGACCTCATTAGTCTGCAAGGTGCTTGAATCAATCATCAAAGATAAGATTGTTGAATTCTTGGAGCAAAATGAACTCATCAAGGATACACAGCATGGCTTTAGGAAGGGCCGTTCTTGTTTAACTAATCTTCTGGAGTTTTTGGATGTTGCAACAGATAGCTTTGATCAGGGTAAACAGGGTAAACATGTAGCTTTTCTTGATTTCAGTAAAGCATTTGACAAAGTCCCCCATACAAGACTGGGGATGCAACTTAAAATTCATGGGATCAGGGGCAAGATTCTGGATTGGATAGAAACGTGGCTTTCAGGACGCCAGCAAAGGGTTATATTGAATGGGTGCCAATCACAATGGAAGGAGGTTCTCAGTGGGGTTCCACAGGGCTCAGTCCTGGGCCCATTGCTTTTTATAATATTTGTGAATGCAATTGAGAACAGTATAGACAGCAAAGTCTTGAAATTTGCAGACGATCTAAAAGTTGTCAGGATTATTAGAGGAAAACATGATCAGGATGTTTTTCAATCAGATCTGGACAAGCTAGTTGAGTGGTCTGAAGCATGGCAGATGAAATTCAATTTGAGTAAATGTAAGATTATGCATGCTGGACGGGTTAGCAGTAAACATAGGTATGAAATGGGTGGGCAGAAAATGGAGCAGATTGAAAAGGAAAGAGATTTAGGTGTCGTGGTAAACAATAGACTATCAGCGTCAGACCAGGTTGTAGAAGCTAGGAAAAAGGCACTTAGAATGCTAGGGGCCATTAACAGAAATGTTTCCTACAAGAGTGAAAAGGTAATAACAAAACTGTATTGTGCATACGTTAGACCACATTTGGAGTATTGTGTACAAGCCTGGTCTCCAACATATGAGAAAGATTGCTGGTTGTTAGAAAGAGTTCAAAAAAGGGCAACAAAAATGGTTAATTGTCTTGGTAGTTTACCTTATGAAGATAGATTAAAGAAATTGGGTATGTTTTCACTTAGATATAGAAGGCTAAGAGGAGATCTAATTGAAGTCTTCAAATTTGTAAATAGTCAGCATTCTGGATATTTAAAGGGTATGTTTGAGTTCAATAGGGAAAATCGAGGTAGAGGTCATCAGCATAAACTCATTATGAAACAAAGTAGGACTAGGCTACGACAGTCATTTTTCAGTAGAAGGGTTGTAGGACATTGGAATATGCTACCAGGGGATGTCGCTGATGCAGTGACACTTGCTTCCTTCAAAATTAGATTAGATAAATACTTTACAGAGAAGGGATTAGTTCATAAATACTCGTGGGATTAGCCTTCTTTTATGCAGGTAGAGTAAGGTGATTTGAAGGGGCGAGACTGGTGGAGGGGGGGGGGGGGGTGGGGTGGGGTGCAACCTCGGATGGGCCCAAGAGGCTCTTTGTTGCACTTTTCTTTTATGTCTTTATGTCTTTATGTGTCCCGTGTCCAGCGGCATGTGTCCAGCGGCATGTGTCCTGTGTCCAGCGTCATGTGTCCAACGTCATGTGTCCAGCGTCATGTGTCCAGCGTCATGTGTCCAGCGTCATGTGTCCAGCGTCATGTGTCCAGCGTCATGTGTCCAGCGTCATGTGTCCAGCGGCATGTGTCCTGTGTCCAGCGCCATGTGTCCAGCGGCATGTGTCCTGTGCCCAGCGTCATGTGTCCTGTGTCCAGCGGCATGTGTCCTGTGTCCAGCGTCATGTGTCCTGTGTCCAGCGTCATGTGTCCAGCGGCATGTGTCCTGTGTCCAGCGCCATGTGTCCAGCGTCATGTGTCCTGTGTCCTGTGTCCAGCGTCATGTGTCCAGCGTCATGTGTCCAGCGTCATGTGTCCTGTGTCCAGCGGCATGTGTCCTGTGTCCAGCGTCATGTGTTCAGCGTCATGTGTCCAGCGTCATGTGCCCAGCGTCATGTGTCCAGCGTCATGTGCCCAGCGTCATGTGTCCAGCGTCATGTGTCCAGCGTCATGTGTCCTGTGT
>JAXIVJ010011851.1:5000-40000 GCA_036785665.1 Chirona hameri | reverse complement strand
TGTTTGACAAATCGTAGAAAACCGAGTTTTGAAGCAAATTGCAAACGAAATTAAGCAAAGGTATACAATGCCATTTTCTTTAAAATCGCAATCTCGGTTTTTCGAAATTTTGGGTTTTTGACCCCCAAATTGAGCAAAAACTGTTTTTTTTGGGGGGAAAATCACCACAAAATAATTTTTTCAAAGATGTTAAAAAAACGGAATATATGTGAGAGAACTGAGTATGGACAATACTCAAACTAAATTTCAAAGAAATATCTCTATTTTTGACTGAGTGATGGCTCCCAAGTGTAAGCAATTCATGACGTCATTTTTTTTATTTACTTTTTTGGACCAGATACGAATAAATAATTACCTTTTCTGTATTTCTGAGACAAAACTGGTCTAATAACATGCCTTTTTATTTACATTTACCAATTTCTCATTTTGGGGTTTTCTGACAGAGCAAAATCGCTGTACTTGACGTGGTCGATCGAGGTCATTCACTCGATGACCCGAAAACTAAAAATTGCATACCGTTAGATTCCAAACATGACAGGCAACATGTTGGTTCTTACCGCGTTGCTCTATATTCCTTGGTTTGGAAGTTAACAGGGGGTCCTTTTAGGACCCCCCGTAGGGCGAAGGTGAAAAAAGAAAAAAGCTCCCGTAAAGCGAGGGTTAACATGGGGTTTTGGACTGAGATAGCATATTTGTAGAGCAGATCTAAAAATGGGTTGTGGTGAAAGAATTGCCTCCGTACGTTAACCCGCGCTGTGCCGGTGCTCGGCGCCAACTTCGCCGTGCCGGGGGGGGGGGGGGGGGGGGTGTTTAGACACCCCCCCTCCAACTCGAAAACTAAAAGGGCTAGAAAGACGCAGAAAATCGTGTTCGAAAGCTCTCGAGAAGCACATTCGAAAGTACTTAAGACACTTTTCCCTAAAGCCAATATTGGGGTCACCAGAGGTCATCAAAGGTCAAATTTTCCTGTTTTAGGACATTGCTCCAGAAATTCCCATATATCTCAGAAACGATGATAGTTAGAAAGAAACGGAAAAAAGCAAACGCCAGCCAGTTAAATTTGTAATCGCTAAGGTGTCCTCAGATTTGATCTCAGGTCAATATTTGAGGCTCCAGAGGTAAAAAAGCAGTTTTTTTAGCTAAATCGTTTTTTGCTATTAACTTTTTACTTAATAAAGATAACGGAAAACTCGTTACGCCATTGTGTTTATCTTGTCAAGGCGCTTTGAATTATATATATGGTGACCTTGTTAAGTCAACTTAACAATTTGACCTTAGGTCAAGGTCATGTGGTGACCCAAGTAGGTCATGTTGCATATGGGAAGATGTACCTCGACGAGACAAACACATTGGTGTCTGTTTCACTTCTCTATCGTCATTATGTCGAGAGTTATTGACATACAACTGTTGGTGACCTCGGATGACCTCGGCTGACCCTGTAGGGGTCAGTGAACAAAAATGGCACCTAGGTCATCAAGAATGGCCTATAATAACATGATTCAGAAGGAATTAGACTGATATCTTGCGTATCTTTGGAATAGGAAGCATTTGAATATTTCCCCATTGACTTATAATGGAGAGGTCACGAAATTGACCCGACCTTAGGTCGCTGATATAAACAAAATCCAGATCAACAAATTGTAGATACATATGACCTTATAAAATCCTGTAAGTATAAAACCGATCATCTAAAAACTGTGACTGTGGTATGACCACAAGTTTTTTTGGAGGTGGGGTCACGTGACCTGGTCTGGTGACCTGACCTAAGATGACCCGATGTATTTTATTTTTACATAATGTGCGCAATTGATGCCCGAACAGCTGTGTCAAAAAACGGCGGCGCTGCGCGCCGCCGTTTTTTCGCTATCCTCGAAAAACCTGAGGGGGGGTGTCTAAACACCCCCGGCACGGCGCGGGTTAAGAAATTTCGACACAGGACTAATGGACCCGGTTTCATGTCGCTGTTCCGGACCACCATCTAGACATGAACGCTCGCCACCGGAAGCAGGTACACTCTCTAACACGCAATCTCTAATCACGACGCCTCAGCTGCCCGCTCAGCCGCCCGGGCGGCCCCGTCACAGACTGTACTTGGCGTCAGGCCGAGCGCGGCGGAGCCAGAACGCCAGCTGCTATCTACGATTTCTCGTGAAATTCAAAGAGAACTTACTTCTTTCTCCACATATATCCATCAGTTGTCCAAACCAAAGTCATATTCGTAGCTTTGAGCTCTAGATGCACCGTATAGTTGCATGTCAAGACAACTTTCAAGGTGACCTATTCCATTTAACTGTGTATCAGAATAAAACAATAATTCTAAGTTAGAAGAAGAAATCGCCGATGGACTGAAAAGCATATGAATCGTCATTTGTTACTGTCACATATCCAATAAAGGTGATGTCCATGATTTTGATAAGCAAAAGAATAGCAAAAAAAAATCTGCCGTACAAAGGAAAAAACCATAAGCGCAATTTTCAGCGAAATTGAGTTATTGGTACCATTCGATAAGCAATGTCAAGCTGGATTGTAGCAGCCGGTATTGTTAGCACCCGGTACAGTCTCATATATGTGTTCATTGTTCTAGCTCCGACTTATAGCATCTTTTTGAAAACACCTAATTCACTGGCTCTGATTCCAACCGCTTTAGAAACCACCCTACTCGTGCGCCTATAGTATCATTCTAATTCACAGACCAGATATCACTTTAATGATTTTGTCGCTGCACTCTGCCGCCACGCAGATGTGTTATTTCAACAAGTGGCCGTGCGCCGGCCCGGCTAGTGACGCATGGCCTGTCATCGAGCCCTCGCTTTTGGTGTTGGGACAGGGTGACCAAATGTCAAGTGTCTGTCTGGGGTAGGGATGCGATATAAGCCAGGGAGTGTTGCAGTGCCGCGCAACGGTTCCGGGTGGGCGTACCCGGTCGGGCGTATCCCACACGGTGAACACGTGACCAGCGCGTGACCAGGCGAGGCAGAGCGCGTATCACGTGCCAGAGGTCGGCTCATACCAGTGTATACTGGTTATGCGTTGCCCTTTGGACCGTGTATAAAAGCGGCTGCCTCGGGGTCAATCGAGAGGTGCGCGGAGTCGGGAAGCGACCCTCGAGCCGATAACATCTTGCTGCTCTGTTGACTCTTGCTCTACTCTCTGTTGGCACTCAGTAACCAGGTAAAGTAACGCCGTCTGTGTGTTGTGTTTGGTGACTGACTGCAAATATCACCTCTGCCGCCGAAGCACTCTGTCTTTACAACCAGACCGGAGGGAAGAGCAGACGTCACACACATCATCACGTCACTACAGATCGGGCCGTTACATTGGTGCCGTGACCCGTATGCTTCAAGGTCATCCCAGGTCATCAATCGCCTCAGATGACTGAAGAAGCCCGCCAGGAGAGTACCAAGAAGACCATCATCCAGTTTCAACTCCCGACTCTACCAGACCAAGACATCAGCACCACTGCTCGGCCCCGCCTGGGTCATCAAGGCAAGAACGGGCAGTGCGAGTGCTGGGACAAGTTCATCCCAGTACTACACC
The DNA here is from genome assembly GCA_036785665.1 of Chirona hameri. Lineage (NCBI taxonomy): Eukaryota > Metazoa > Arthropoda > Thecostraca > Balanomorpha > Balanidae > Chirona > Chirona hameri. The sequence continues at coordinate 36,463 of JAXIVJ010011851.1, read as the reverse complement.
TACTAGAGTCACCTGAGATCATCCGCTATACTGTCTGCCCCTACCATCGAGCTTATTTCACCCGCCGCCTCCGTCTCCACATCGATCACAGCTGTAGCTGTCATTACGATCCAGACCCGAGCCGTTGTTCGGACTGCGGCTATTGCCACAGCTGTGGCTGTGACCTCGTGACGACCTCTACAGACGAATTTCATCGGTGCAGCTGTTTTCTCTGCTTAGCCCGCTGCTGCAAGTTCGGGCCAACGCCTGGTGCCATCCTGGGAGCGCAGAGGGAGCACACATACCTCTCCGCCCGGCAGGCCGCTGTCCGCTGCCCGATTGGCTCGCCACCCAACCAAGTTGGCCGTCCAGCTCCGCTGCCTACGCCACTGGAAGTCTACAAAGCCTGCAATAAGCCCCTCGCCACCAAGTTCGCCAACAGCCAGATATTCACGGAGCCCAACACTTCAATCTCAATCAACAAGCGCCGTCCTTCAGCCGACGGCAAGACCCTGACCGAAGAGGAACTACCTCTTCGTTGCAACGGGGTGTGGCCTCCCAGGTCAGTGCCAAAATACGCACCTGACGGCACCTACACGCGGCCGCCGCCATCGTCACCAGCATCGCCAGTGCAGCCAGTAGCTGCAAGGTCAGAGCCACCACCTCTCTGCTTCTGTGACCGGCCCAGTGACGTCCCCTGCCCATCTGAAAACGTACCAAGCTGGAGCCCAGCTCCCACTCCCAAGCCGACGCCGACGCCAACGAAGCCCGCAAGAGCCGCAGCCCAGACGAACGAGGACGACTGGTGACTGAAACGTCTCCTCACCGAACAGGCCAGCCCGAAGCAGGTAAGTGCCTCACACCTATTTTATCAAAGTCAGATATAGCCAATTTTAAAAGTCAATTTAACGCAAACGCTAGCGCAATGGATCCAAATGTGCTCATAGATATCGCTCAGTCAGTTCGTAGTCTTGGAAACCGATTCACTGTATCACAAACACTCATGGCCAAGAAAACCACTTTTGATGGATCAAATGCCGATGCCTTTGCCAAATGGTTGCTGGACATGGACGACATTTACGCATCTGTTTCAAACGACGAATCCCAAACCCTGTGGGCCGCCTCTCAACTCCTTAAGGGATCAGCCCTTAACTTCTTTCGAGACACCCGACCAAACCTGACAAACTGGCCTCAACTCAAAGCCGCCGTGACCACCCGCTACGGCCACCTCAATCCTGCTGCCTACTCAAAACAAAAGCTTCGAAACGCCCTTCAGCATGTAAATGAATCCGTCTCCGATTTTGCTGAGCGAATCCGACTCCTGTCCTACCAAGCATACGACCAGGAACGACTGAGGGAGAAAGAGGTGACTGAGACGGTGACCAACGCTTTTATCAATGGACTTAGAAACCGCCGCCTTCAGGAGAGCATTGCCAGAAAAATGCCCGCCTCCCTGACTGACGCCTACAACCATGCCATGCACGAACAGCAGATGAAGGACCATTTAGCCTTGTACCACGACAATACCTCCGCCCCCGAACCCATGGACTGCAATGCAATAGACAAAATGGACTCTGTTGAAAAACGACTAGACACTGTGACCGAAACGCTGGCAAATATTTGTCAGGTTCTCACCACACAGCATCAACCTCAGCCGCTTCCACAACCGCAACCTCCGCCATTTCAGGTCCAACCGCAGGCCAACCAACAGTACCAGCATAACCGCCCTCCTCCACAGCAGTACCAGCGCCAGCCGTATCAACAGTACCAGCGCCAGCCGTATCAGCAGCACCAGCAAGGTCGCACACCCCCACCGCATTTTCGGCAGCAGAGCCGTCAGGGCTACAACCCGCCGCGTCACCCCGTCCCAAACAGACCTCCAATGGGCGCTGACAGAGTTAATCCACAGGATTATCGCTGGACCTCGGACCACCGGCCCATCTGTCACTACTGCGGTATACCTGGGCACGTACAACGGGCATGTCGTAAGCGAGCGGCTGCCGAGAGCACAGCAGCGCCACAGACGCCTCACACCCTGCATCGGCAGCAGGAAAACTAGTAGAGCCTCACCCGGGAGAGGAGAAAGCGCAGTCAGTTTTCGTCCTACAGGTAAGTGAAAATTGCCCCTACATTGACATTCACATTGGCACACATCAATTCAGAACACTCCTCGACACCGGTGCACAACTCTCTCTAGTTAGCGAAGAATTTCTCAAACTGTGTGACCCCCAATTGGTAAAATCAACTTCAAATTCAACTAACATTACCCTCCGTTCGGCCACTGGTCATTCCCTAGAAGTATCCAAAGTAGTCAGAATCCGCATTACCCTTGGAAAAATCAGAATGTATCACGATTTTGTTGTAGTGAAAGATTTCAAGCATGACATGATTTTGGGGGTTGACTTTCTCAAAACCCGCAAGGCTATATTGGACTTTGACTCTCAAACCCTGATCATTGGCAACTCAGTGTACCCATTAAAAGCAAAGTCAGGTCAGGAAAAGACAGAAATCAACCTTGTGAGACTTGCGGAGGACGTAGACGTCTTCCCACGTTCGGACGTTCAAATCAAATGCTTCATTTCCAAGAAGAAGCCGGCAGGAGAAAATTTTGTTGTCTCACAGCTCCCCTCATCCCCATGTTTTGAAGACGAACCAGGCGTTTTGCTGCCAAATGCGCTGGTCAAACTGTCCAAAAACAGGCATATCCCTTGGGCCATTGTTAACGAAACTGGTAGATATATCCGGCTCAAGAAAGGCCAAGTTTTGGGCACAGCAACCAAATATAGAGAGGAGGAACAAAAACCAAACATTTCATCTGTTACGACAAACGGGACAAAACAAGAAATCAGTCCTTCAGACGTGCTGTCAACTTTCAAATTAGATCATGTGTCTGACGATCATCGCGAAGCATTGATCAAACTTTTAGAGAACAACTTGGATATTTTTGTGCAGAAAGACGAGGAGCTTACCACAACAAATATCACAGAAATGAGAATCAATACGCAAGACCATCCCCCGTCATATCAGGCCCCAAGACGCCCCCCTTTAGCATACCGTCACATTTTAGAGGAGCAGATGCAGGACATGCTCAAGGCTAAAGTGATTAGGCGCAGCAATTCCCCCTGGATGTCCCCGATACTTTTGGTCCCAAAGAAAGATGGCTCTATGAGACTTTGTGTAGACTTTCGAAAATTAAACGCTATCACAATCCGTCCTGCTGCCAGCATTCCATCAGCAGAAGACATATTTTACTCGCTAGGCAAATCAAAGTTTCGAACCAGTTTGGATCTAAAACAAGGATTTTGGCAAATCCCCATCAGAGAAGAAGACAAAGAAAAGACCGCTTTTGGAACAGACGCAGGGGTTTGGGAATACAACTGTATGGCATTTGGTCTGGCGGGAGCCCCAGCGGTTTTCCAAAATTGCATAAATGCCGTTTTGGGCGATATCCGACATTTTGCCCTAGCATTTGTAGATGACATTATCGTGTTCAGTGAGACTTTTGACGACCATATCAGGCACCTCGGAGAAGTGCTAGATCGCTTACGCAAAGCAAACCTGAAACTCAAAATTTCGAAGTGTGAATTTATCAGAAAAGAGCTTAATTACCTTGGGCACATTATCTCTGACAAAGGAATCTCGGTTGACACTGAAAAAGTCTCCGTGATAGAAAATCTCAAGCCGCCAGAAAATATCCGCGAAGTTCGCAGTTTTCTCGGCATGACTTCTTACTACAGGAAGTACGTTCCAAATTTCAGCAAAATTGCAAAGTCCCTCACAGCCCTCACCCGAAAAAATGCCCGTTTTAAATGGACTGATGAGGCACAAACCGCATTCGAGTACCTCAAGCAGTCACTGCTGCAGGCGCCCATTTTGGCATTTCCAGATATTTCCAAACCGTTCAAACTATATACAGATGCCTCTCAATACGCGATGGGTGCAGTATTGATGCAAGAGCACGAAGGTCATGACCGAGTCATTCAGTATGTCTCTCATCAATTCTCGGAACAAAAACAGAAGTGGCCTACTATCGAGCGCGAGGCGTTCGCGATTGTTTATAGTCTCGGGAAGCTGAGGCCGATTCTGATCGGCACTGACGTCACTGTTTATACAGACCACAAACCGCTGAAGCATTTGTTCACAAGTGAGATGAAAAATCCGCGTATACAGAGATGGGCCATCATTTTGGGAGAATATGCTTGCAAAATAGAGTACATATCAGGCCCCAAAAATGTTGCCGCAGATATGCTATCGAGACTTCACAATACTCCATTTGCTGGAAATTTACATGATAACGAGCATTTAGACTGGCAAGGTGAAATGACAGATGTCAATGTAGTACAGAAAACTCAAATCAATGTTGTTGACAACGCTGTCACCATGTCTGAAGAAGAACCAGTAGAAAAAGAAAACAAACCACTAGACTATCACGATTTTGATGAACAAACTCTAAAACAGGCACAACGGGAAGATGATGACACTCAAGTCATCATTACTGAATTGCAGAAGGATACACCCGATCCACAAATAGCGTCAACATATTGTTCAGAAAATGGTCTTTTGCATCATTTAGAACGAGGTACCAAAACCAGACCCCATACCCGCATGCAACTTGTCGTTCCACCAATGTATAGAAAGATAGTATTAGAAGGAGCACATGACGGTTATTTAGGAGGTCATTTAGGAATTGAAAAGACAACAGACAAGATTTCCAAGTCATATTATTGGTCAACCCTTCTAAAAGATGTGATGCAGTATGTTCAGTCGTGTGAGACATGTCAGCGCAAAAAGTTAGCCAAAGAGAGAAGACCAATGCAAGATATGCCAATGCCTTCAGCACCAATGGAAATTGTTGGCATTGATACATGTGGTCCATTCCCCGTTTCCGATGCAGGAAACAAGTATGTGTGTACTATTGTTGATCATTTTAGTGGATGGCCAGAAGCATATGCCATTCCAGACAAATCTGCTAACACGATCGCTCAGCTTCTTCTGAATGAATTCATTCCCCGTCATGGCTGCCCAAGACTAGTTATTAGTGATCAAGGTACCGAATATTGCAATGCATTATTGAACGTTGTTCACAAGGAATTGGGAATTTCACGAATCCGCACTTCAAGTTATCACCCTCAGTCAAACGGGAAAACTGAACGCTTCCACCGTTGCATGAATGAGATGATTCAAAAACAAATTAGTGAAGATCAAACAAAATGGGAGGAAATCCTACAGCCTTGTTTAGGAGCATATCGGATGAGTAAGAATGAGTCGACAAAGTATTCTCCATACTTTGTGATGTATGGCCGAGATCCCGTGTTGCCAGTTGATACCCTACTCCAGCCCCGTCACCGCTACACTGGAGAGGAGTATGTGCCCGCGATGTTCGAACACCTACACAACGCTTACACACAGGTAGCAAACAACATGCAACAAGCAAGGGAACACAACAAGTCGCTCATTTCGAACACCGCTATTCCATCCAATTTCAAACCGGGAGACCTGGTATTCTATTTCGATCCTTCTGTACAACCAGGAAACTCCACAAAACTGACACTTTACTGGAAGAACTACTTCCGTGTCGTATCTAAATTGGGAAAGGAAAACTACTGCATCAAAAACATGCACACGGGCAAAACGAAAATAGTTCATTCAGAAAATCTTCGCCATCGGGACGCAAATGACGTGTGGGACAGGTCCTACAATTCGATCCGCCAGCCTGTCCAGGTGAGTAAAATGCCGGAAGAACAGCCCGTCCGTCGACAGCCGCTTCGCGCTGCCCGTCTGCCCTTCAGTGACCAAGATTGGTACCAGGGATTCACGCAGCCGGTTCCCGCGACGCAGCTGACGAACAACTCACCACCCGTCTACTGTCCTGAGGAGCAGCCAGACGCTTGTGTAGAGCAGAACGAAGAGGAAATAGAAGCCCGTCCGCTACGACCTTCAGCAGCAACCGCCAGTCCCGCAGTCTTCTCGCCATATTCACCGGAGTATGATGAGCTCGGCCAACTGACACCGCTGACACAGAGGCAGCCGAGGAATACGAGGTATTCGCTCAGGTCGCAGGGTCCAGTCATTGACCCTGTTGACACAGCTCCTTTAGAAGGTAGGAATACACGGTATTCGCTCAGGTCGCAAGGTCCAGTCGCTGGACTTGTTGACGCAAATGCTCCCTTTGGATGTCACAGGTACAACCCCAACAGACCAAGGTACGTACCAAAACGACAACGTGACATATCACAAGAGCGGACGAACGACGATGACAAAAGACCAAGGGTCCAGTATGACATGGACTGTTTGTCTACAGGGACAACAGACCCAAATATTGCTCCAACTCGGCAATCATTTGCAAAGGCAGATTCGGCTGATCTAGACGTTTCGCCCGATTGGCACCCAAAGGTCTTGAGTGTTTTGTTGTTTTGTGCAGAGCTTCTGTTTCCAAGCCTCGGCTAACGTGCGATTTCTACGTTGCAGGCGACGAAACATGGCTGCGATGATTGCACTCCTTGGCTGGCTCGCCGTGGTGGCCATGGTGCTCCACGCAGAACAAACCCCGACTGATCCAGGGCATCTCTTCATCCCTGTCGGTAAAATCTATCCTAGCTACAGTTCCTGGGCTATCACCATATCTACTAACATCGCCCCCTATCGCACGGAGACCCAACTATTGTCCCAGTCCCGTAAGGATCTCATATCCCTAGTAGCAGAATTACGATCACGCAAGTTTATTAACGTAACCGCTCAAACGGCCCCGGCAGCCCCATTGATGAAACTATACATTAACCAACTAGACGCGTCCCTCACCGCCCTTAACAGTGAAACTGAAGGTTTATTGCGGACATTCCGAGACTTGCTGTATCCTCCCACGGCTCAGGATCCAGAGATCCCAGATCCAAATCGGCGCTCCATTGCTCGACGCAGCAAACGCGTATTACCCGATCCTGATGCACCAGCGGTACCATCCCGGGCCAAACGAGGATTGATAAATGGCATTGGAAACGCTCTATCATATTTGTTTGGAACGGCTACAGAAAGCGAGATCAAACATCTAACGCGCAACGTAAAACTCATCAACGATAAAGATGTTGCAATGGCACATAAATTCAACGGTACTCTTAAAGTTCTCAATTCAACTCGAGTAGCCACTTCTCAGAACCGCCGCGCCTTACGCTCCTTGTCTACGGCTGTGAACTCACTAAATACGGCCTACAGTAAACTCTTTTTATCGGTCCGTCGCAACAGCAATAACATCGAACTTTTCTCTCACGTGACCGAACTGACCGACAGCATCATCAGGCTGACACAAGCCGTCCAGTATTTGTATTCTGAACTTAGCTCTATCTCGCACAAATTCGCACTGGCACAAGCTGGTATTTTGCACAAGGGACTTATTCCCCGTCGCGAGTTTGGCCGTCTCCTCAGAAAGATCAATAAGAACCTACCTCCCAACTTTGCACTGCCATTCTCTTCTGATCAGGTCAATGAATACGTCAGAGTTGTCAAAACTAAACTAATTGCAGGAATAGACACTTATCACGTCCTCTTCTACATCCCTCTACTCCATACCATACACGCCTTTGAGGTGTATCGATTCTTCCCGTATCAGGTACCTCTTCATGACCACAATGTTTCCCTCAGCTATTATCCAAACGAACCTCGTTATCTCCTAATGTCTGAGAACCGGAGGCATTACATACAACCTGAGCAATCCGAAATCGAAACATGTATCTTGGCCCGACAACCATTCTGCCCACTCCATGAACCGGCATATTCCACAGCTGGCTCAACTTCATGTGTAACAGCACTTTTCCGTCAGGATGCTGTATCAACACTCAAGTATTGTTCACCACAAATCACTCCCGCCGACAATGCCCCCAAAGCTTATTATCTGACCAAAGGTCAATGGTTATTGGTCTCACGCCCCCCGTTTTCGCTCACGATCTTTTGTGCCTCTACTCAAACGAGTCATCCGGTCTACATCATTCGATCCGTTGATACTATAACGTTAGAAGCAGAATGCTCGGCGTCAGGCGACTCATTCTACCTGCCCCCATACTACGCCAGTGAGACACACCTGGAACTTCCTACATTTACGTCCAATGCCCTGTACAACAATATGTCCTTACCCATCTGGCGCAAGGAATGGTCCGAAAGGCTCAACAACCTAACAACGCATAACGTTTCCCTTTTGCCTGAATTACACATCAATGGTATGCATGCTGACGCTTATTTCAATCATTTGGAAGCCCAACCCCATGGCAATTTTCGAGAGAGAAAATAAATTTACTTGCATAAAAGTTATTACAAACACTTTTTTGTGCAAAACGACGTATGTACAGGTCACTTCAAAGATAATGATTGGTTCTGGTGGCGAGTCAGATAATCGCTTATATCTCCTAAACCATTCATCGGAATCGTTTTACATTTTGCATGCTAGTCGCAGGCTGTGTCGCCCTGAAAATGAAGTACCCGTTGTTAGTTTGCATTCATGGATTTTCTGAAACCTGTGAACAATCTTCAGAGCCATCTATCGTCGACGTTCGTAACTTCATTCCTACATACGCCTATGATGTCAAAGCCAGTCGTGATCGCACGCGGCCAATCAGCGCACTCGAAGCAGTTCCACGAGTGGGATTGGTGGAGGTCGGCTGAATGAACGAATCTGGAAAATTGTATGACGAAGGAAGAGAGACGTATCTCCGGTGGAAAACCGTATGAACAAACTAAAACTAAGAGGTGACCATTGGCAATAGCCGTAAGTCCGCACTTCGGCGATCACGCACCGCTCGGAGGGACCGGCGACCACACACCGCTCGGAGGGACCAGCAACCACGCACCGCTCGGAGGAACCGGCAACCACGCACCGCTCGGAGGAACCGGCAGCCACACACCGCTCGGAGAGACCGGCGACCACGCACCGCTCGGAGGGACCGGCGACCACACACCGCACGGGGGGACCCCGCAACCACACACCGCACGGGGGGACCGGCGACCACACACCGCTCGGAGGGACCGGCGACCACACACCGCACGGGGGGACCGGCAACCACACACCGCTCAGAGGGACCGGCGACCACACACCGCTCGGAGGGACCGGCAACCACGCACCGCTCGGAGGGGTCAGCAACCACGCACCGGGGACAGGCAACCACGCACCGCGCGGAGGAACCGGCGACTTCGCACCGCTCGGAGGCGCTACTGGCAGCCGCCCCTCGCGACGCTACTCCGTTTTGCTGTGATTTCACGCGGAATTAAGTTTCGACCAACTGCAGGTTTTGTCTCACTTAGGAAGTGGTGTTTTCGGCCCGTTGAAAGTCATTTTTCGTGCCTCCTTTCGTAGTGATCATAGTTATTTCTACTCGTCCAGTATTTTCAATAGCCATTGCCCACGCTGGACTGCTAGGCACTCTACCGGTTTCCCAATAGACCTACGCACCTATCACCTTGCCGCCTCGACTTCTACCGCTACATGCTCCTCCTCCGTGGCCGACGCTTTGCCAGACCGAGCCGGGTCCCCGCCGGACACAGACCCCATGGCCATCTATCATCCGTCCGCCGCCCAAGGGGTGAACAGAGGCAGAGTAAGGCGACAATGCCGGGGTAGAAGAGCCGGTCGGAGAGTCTAAGCGCGTCAACATCGGGCAAGAAACGCGGAACATAAGCGTAACCAGGACTACGACCGAGCTATAATCCTCCTGGTGGGTCCTGGACCCGCCCCTGGCACAGGGGAGAGTCCACCGGCCCAAACCCGGGACAGACCGGGCCTGACAGCCGACGGCTGCCAGGGAGGCTCTGGGAGCGGGAGCTCCCGTCGTGTAGAGCCACTTAACACGACCACTACTATCCATCCCGACACTGGTGACGAGTCGGTGGCTGTCTCCGGCGGCTGCCCAAGCCCGGCCTGACGGGGCGCGCTGCCTGGCCCGGCCCGCACGGCTAAAGGAGCGCCAGATCCCGCCGTCTGATGGACGGCGGCGCGTCCGGTGTGCGGCGAGCAGCCACGGCCACGCACACCTTGCTCAGGATCGGTCACCTCAACACCCGCTCACCGACAAGCAAACTAGACATCATGATCATGCTAGACAACCACCAACTAGACCTGCTATGTCCATCGGAAACCTGGCTGAAATCGCAGGTCCTCGACAAGTTTCTGCCGTTTCCCGGCTACTGCATCCTGCGACGGCACGGAAGACGGAGAGGAGGCGGCGTCGCGATCCTGCACCGGGAGGAGATGCAGGTGAAGCAGCTATCCCTGCCGGGTGAAGGAACACTGGAGACGTTGTGGGTGTCGGCCACCTGGCGCCGCAGCCGATCGACTACAGTATGAGTAATTTACCGCCCGCCCGACAGTCCGGTGGCAGCCAGCCTGGAGCACCTGGAGGACCAGCTCCGAGAGGCGGCCGGTGCCGATAGACCCGTCTTCGCCCTCGGCGACCTCAGCCTTAAAGGGAATAGTTCACCTTTAACATGGGGTTTTGGACTGAGATAGCAGATTTGTAGAGCAGATCTAAAAATGGTTTGTGGTGAAAGAATTACCTCTCTACGTTAAGTAATTTCGACACAGGACTAGTGGGCCCGTTTTCATTCCCGCTCTTCCGGGCCACAATCGGGGAATGAACGCTCGCCAGAGGTATGACGTCATACCCGCTGACGTCAGAATTGCGTCATACGCAGATTCTGCCGCAAACTAGCCGTGGTATTTATACAGACTTTGGCCGTGGTCATTAGTAACTTTGAAATAGTACAGAAGTAATATAGGTTGTTATTACCAAGGTCTGCTATTACCACCGAGTTGGTTCAGTGACTGGATGCATTGCCGGGATCAGAAGCCAGAATTCCGAGCTTGCGAAATTGTATTGTAAGAAGGTGCAAATCCCAATATAGAAACGGGGCGACCCTGAGTTGAACGCGACGTTTTTCTGGTAAGTTCTTGTTCTTGTTGACCTTATACATCATTGATCATGAATCTGATTTTTACACAGACCAGGTATTTCATGTTTGTTTCATGGAAATGCTTGCCGTTATTGTATGCAATTGCTTTCATATCCAAGCTACCATATGTATGACGTCATACATTGTCCTGAAGTTTGTTATGGCCATGAAGGAGAAAAGAGAAACATGTCCATTTCTCAACGGATATCCATCTATCGTCCAAACAAATGTCATATTCGTGATTTTTCAGCTCAATATACCCCGTATAGCCAATTTTTAAGACATTTTTCAAGGTGACCTATTCCCTTTAACTCCAACTCACCGGCCACGCGCTGCTACCTACAAGTCATCCGGGAGCTGAACATGATCCAGCTGATTGACGGCCCCACTCATCTCGAACCGACTCCATCAACATTAGATCACATCATCACGAACAAGACGGAGCCAGCATCGGAGGTCACCATCCTCCCGAACGTCATCAGCGACCACCAGCCGATCATGGTATCGGCGCAGCTCGGCAGAGTCGCAGTAGGGTGTGTCACTCGGATACTTTTTCTTCCCGATCAAATTCTACCACCGATTTTATCATGCGCGGCATGTGTGGAAACAATGATATGTCATTCGTTCCTTCTTATCTTTTGCCTCCATCCGGCGCCGAGAGATCAAAGTTTCTCCCATTCCTTAACTATTGCGACCACAGCGCCTCTATCGGCGGGCAGTGGAACTACTTCACCGAGCGGTGTCCATAAGTCGATGTGGCCTTTTTGGGAGAAAATAATCAGTAAAATGCGCATGAATATATTCCTGAGAAGATATTCGTCTTCACATATATGAACTAAGCAGTGAAACAACGGTGAAATCAGTGAATAACAATGTCGATATTAACAAGTGATAAGGAAATGCATGGACTTGCCGAAGTACAGATGCGTGACAAATGCTTGTCCGGAGCAGCAGAGCGCGGTCTAAATTAACTACAAAAAACGTACGAACTTGGACAAAAAGCACAAAACTCTGCTGATAACTAAAAAAACGAGTGCGGTAAACACTACCATCATAGTATGTTTGTAGCGTTGTAGCAGCTACTACAATGGTGCGAATGAATGTCAGTCAGTCAGGCTCTTTGTGAATGACTTTTTGCTAGTGACAGCTGGCAGTCTCCCACGGTGATGGAGCCTGTTGCAGATCCAGCCATGTCGTTGCGTTTCCCCGACCACGTTGCTGGCCGCCTCCGTTACCACCTTGACAGCACGTTCCACAGCGACTGTATGAACTGGATACGGGGGCACAACCAGCGGCGCGTTCCGGAGGCCATCCAGCTGTGCGTCGCTGAGAGCCATCGTCAGGGGCGGCTCGGTGATCAGCTCTGCATTCCAGTCCAGCAAGTCGGTGTACTTCTCGGCCGCGAAGTTGACTGACCGGAGCTTGAATGGTCGGACATTCTGACTGCCGGCGACACTGCTCTATCGTCGTTACCGCTTGGTCTCGCACTTCTGGGTCTGTATCAGCGACCATGGCCAGTAAGAGCGCCTCCGGGTGCGCCCAGTAGCGTTCCGCTGCAGTACTAGGCGAATGCTGTCCTGCAGTCCCTCGGGCAGGAGTCGCAGCAATTCCACGCTCCGCATCAGGTTCTTTGAGCCGTTTTCGCAGCTGCTGTGCAGTCGGATATTAAACCACATTGGAATGTAGTGCTTCATGAGGTACTCTACCAGCTGCTTTAGCTGGTCGGTAGGGTTCTCGCTGGACACGTACAGGCGCAGTAGTATTGTTGCCAGTCAGCCAGCTGGAGCGGGGGGGGGGGGGGATGCAGGATAGCATTAATAATATACGATATAGCATATGGTAGATGTTATTATCGATGTTAAAGGAAGATAATGGCGGGTAGATTAGTATAATAAAACGGAATGAACGTATGCATGGTGTCGAACAAATGATTTCTTGAAATAAACGCAAATTAGGCACGCTATCAGAAACGTACGTTAATGTGAGTGAAAATACGTAAATATGTTACTATGAGTGAACTGTAAAGTAAGACTTCCGCCCCTCCTCACTTTGCTATTTTGGTGACAAGATAAACCAATTGCCTATAACAGTATGAATATTCAGCCTTTGTGCGTACCTGGCATGGTTCACTGGTCCGATATTTCGGTTGGCATCCTCTTCAGAGATGTGACCAGCCTCCACGGCATTGGCCAGTGTGTACAGCAGCTGCTGATCGGTGCTCAGCTCCGAGAATACTGCCTCGGGCAGCTCTGGAACTTCACTGCTCACCGGCTGGAAGGTGCTGACTGGAAGGCGGTGTACGTTACCGCTGGCAGCCTTGCCGAGAGGGCCAGAAAATGACCTTTGTCCCGAGGTCTCTCCATCTAACTGACGGGACACCTCCCGTAGGTTCAGTTTATTTCCGTGCAACTGGCAAATGAACCAGGGTAGTGGCCGGTTTTTACTCAGTTCGAGAAGACTGCACACACCGCCATAGCGCCCCGTGTTCACAGCCGTGCCATCGCATCCAAGAACACATACGTCAGCGACGCTGGTATCAGCGATAGTATCGATAACTTTTGCTTGGTCCATTGCCCGGCCAGTGTCCGGTGTGAAGTGTCCGAGGTATTGGCCTCCTGGCTCAGCTACTACTGCCACATGTTCCTCTACTGTTTCTGTTGATCGTCCGACGGCGGTGCGATCTTTTCGGCCATCGAAATATAGAGCTCTGAAATCTTGGCCGTAGTTTTGCTTTCGCTCTTGGGCTGACACCTGTCTCAACCGATTTCTCTCCCGCCACACTTTTTTGGATCAACTGCCAGCGACGTGTCGTCCTTATCTATGCGACCGATTTCTTCTTGGAAAGCATTGATTATTGCAGCTACAGCACGATTTGATAGTCCAAACCGATCAGCCGCTAAAGCCGTATTGTCAAGTCTCTCCCGATTCAAATATGTCGTATCGGTTCCGTGGACATTCCATTTCAAGTTTTCATCAGACGTGTTCACGGAGCTCTCACGGTCGTATGTACTGCTGCCAGCCTGCAGACCAGACGGTCCAGCTTCCATGTAGTCGCTGGGGGCTGCAACTTCGCTGGGTCCCTCAGTTACTTCAGTCTCTTTCCCTGACAGATCTCCGGACTCGACCGATACCATACCCCGTCCTTCTTGCCGGGACAGACTCTGCCTCCGGTGTGCTGCTGCCTGACGCCGGCGACTCTCCACAGTGTCCAAACCACCGATGAACTGCTTGCGGGGTCCCCTTTGATCCCTTAGAAACGTGACCTCGCCAGGCGGCACTCGGTTCTCTCGGGGGCAGCTGCAGCGTTGCAGACATTTGCAGAGGGCTATGTCGAATAGCTTCCTGAAGAACTGTTGATTCATCTGTGCTGCGCTGTCTTTTCACTGCGCTGACTTTTCCTGACTTTGTTCAAATTTCGGAACTTTGTGTAACACAGCTCCAACTTGCGCGCGACGCTCGTGACCTGCAGCGTAGGAATGCCCTCTCGCTCCCACATCTTGATTATCTTCTCAGCGGCCGGTTTGTATATCTTTCTCTGCTCGTCTTTTCCCTGAACGACTGAATGTTCAATGTGCATAAGTCTGATATAATTGACAGCGTCCTTGTTTGTCGGAAACTGATTTGATGGTAAGTCACACGGAGCTCCCAGAGCGAAGTGTTTGGACCGGCTACGTTTAGACATAGCACTAGCGTATCACGGGGATGGGGCTCAAGGCACTAAACACTGGCCACAGTAGCGCACTGACCCACAGACGCTTCTTGACTGACTCACACCTCTGCTCGTCGCGTTGCGAGTCAGACATCTGGTGGTGTCGGAAGACAAGATCGTGTCGCCCCGTCATTGGCATACGACACGTACCGTCTCACTGACCGAGCGTGTTCGTCGCTTTCGGCCGGCACGGTCAGTTGCCCCCCCCCCCCCCCCCCCCACTCACTGCCATTGAATGTCTACTGTGCGGTGCCTAATGAATCATGAGGCATTATGAAATACAAAATGATGATGTCACAGCTTTACAAGCTTTTGAGACGAAGTAATGTAGCCCAAACCGAAACGAGGGACTTAGTTCTGCCAGCCGCCAATAGAGGCGCTGAGGTCGCCAATGTTAAGAGAATAGGAGAAACTTCGAACGCTGGGCGCCGGATGGCGGTTAAAGATGAAAGGAAACGAATGGTAAATTTGTGTGTTTGTGGGTGCAGCGCATGATAATATTGGTGGTAGAGTGTGCGCTGTGACAAGTGACACACCCTAGTGCGCAGGCCAGTACAGTGGCGAACCATCCGCAGCTGGAGGTGAGCAGAATGGAACGTCATCTGTCTTGATCTGCTGCAGTCGGACTGGGACGGCATAGATGGCGCAACGGACGTTGACCAATGCGTCAAACACTTCATGAGCGTGTGGAACGCTGTCATGGACCGCCACTGCCCGCCCAAGCGTGTACGCATTGCCAGGCCGCACTGCCCCTGGATCGCCGACGATCCAGCTCTGCGAGCTCTCCTGTCCGAGTGGGACAACGTGCGAGACACCTGGCTCTGTTTGCGCACCCCGGAGGCGAGGGCGGACTCTGTGCGTCTCCGCAACCAGGTGAAGAGTCGTCTCGTCGCCGCCCGGCGCCAGTTCCTCTGTGGCGAGATGACCTCAGGAGACCGCCGCGGGTTCTGGCCGAACTTCAAGAGATCCGCCACGGCGACCGCGACGCCGGCCGGCGTGCCCGCGGCAAGTCCGCAGGAGACAGTGGCGACAGCTGACAAGCTAAACCGGCACTTCGCGGACGTAGGGCCTCGCATCGCGGCCGACCTCAGCGACTGTCGCTAATGACCTATACAAACAACTAAAAATGTTCTGGCGAAAAATGAACTGAGTGGTGATTACGATTTTCTTCCTTTGGGCGGCAGAATTGTCCAATTCCATCCAAAAGCATATCCACATTTATGTTATAGGTGATATCGAAATGTTCACTTGGCTTGTTTTCGACAAGGAAAAACTTACCTGGTAGTATATATTCTGGGGATGCATGTTGGGCAGGATACAAAACATCAGACGCCATCTTGCAATCCTCTGAAAAGTGAAGAAGTTTACGTAATAATCACAATATCCAGCAATCCAGGATACTTTTCAAATTTAGCAACTGTTGTGAAAATATATACTTCCCAATTCTATCTACTCCCAAATCTACTTCCCAACCTCAGACACGGCAAAACATAGGACATTTCATGCTAGCAGGGTATCGACAATACCTATGCACACAAGTAGTGTATTGGCTGAATCTAATTTTATCTGTGAGTGGAAATTAGCAAACTAAAGAATACAATAAGAAACAGGTTTGTATTTGGAAAGACAAGATAAGACAAATGTGAATAAGGAAAGGAAATCGACTTTTTGTTCGTATACGCTGATACAGTTCAAGTTAGGTACCTTTTCATTACACTTTAATACTTCAACTTTGATACAGCCTTGCTTTGTTACATTGGTACGTTTTACAGTTTCCTTTCACTCCAACTCAGCGGTCATTCTGCCGACAGACCTGTACCCTGCTAACGTTTCATTGCCAGACAAACCACAAGTCAACCGCGTGCCGCTGCGAGGCAAAACTCAACGTAAACACCTCACAATCGTCGCGGACAGGCAAGGGAAGAACCACAGGCAAAGCGCTACAGCTCTCTTGGCGCGGTGCCAGCTCGGGAAGTACTCGAGTCTTTGAGACAGGCTCGCGTACTTCACCATCTGCGTCACACTCGTGGAGAAGACAGCTGCCGACGGTGCAAATTTCTTCATGTCTGGGTCCTGCTAATCGATGGTGGTGTCTACCTTCTACTCTGGAAACTTTCCAGCCTGGTTCAGGAAGTCGGGACCGTTCCACCAAAGCGTGCAGTCGGTCAGAGCTTTGGCCTTCATACCCCGAGAGGCCATGTCACCCGGGTTGGACTTGCTGTCCACATGGAACCAC
The DNA here is from genome assembly GCA_036785665.1 of Chirona hameri. Lineage (NCBI taxonomy): Eukaryota > Metazoa > Arthropoda > Thecostraca > Balanomorpha > Balanidae > Chirona > Chirona hameri. The sequence continues at coordinate 19,613 of JAXIVJ010011851.1, read as the reverse complement.
CGACTCGGCTCGGTGTGATTCCTGATCTGTTGGACTCGGTTCGCCACGAACACGTGGAATCGTTTTGCATCGTTGTTTATGTACGACTCTACTGTCGGTCCAAAAGAACTCCTTGACATCGTTCATGTCCAATTTTCCCTCCGCAGGAAACTGCTCACCTTCACTGCCATGACAGCGGCTGTGAGTACGAGCCTGGGGACTGTGACTGGCATAGATGGCGTGACCCTGGCCTTACTCATGATCAGTCTTGTGCTGGCTTCTCTTCATGAGGCAGATGGCTGCTCGTTAACATGAGGCAGATAGCTGCACTGTCCGTATCCGCTGGTACTTGCGTCCGAGAAGTGGTGCAGCTCCCTCGTCTCCACTGTACCGAATTCCTTCGGGATGTAGCACCGCGGAATGTGCAGCGTCTGGAGACACATCAGATCAGACAGGAATCCGTTCCAGCGTGCCATCATGGCGTCTGACACGTCCTGATCACATCCGTACCCCTCTTGACACAGATCTATCAAAATCCGCTTTCCAGTCAGAATAAACTGCGATATGTATCCGAAGGGGTCGAAGATAGAACTCACTGTAGACAGGATGGCCCTTCTTGTGGGTGCTTTGTTGCAGACTTTGACGCAGTAGAGAAACTCATCTGACACTGGGTCCCATTCGATGCCGAGTGTCTGCTGTACTGGCAAGTCTCCAGCGCCTACGTCTAGTCTCGTGAAGTCCCGCGCGCGCACTCTGGTGGCAATGACATCACCACGTCGATGTTGTTGGACAAGATCATGTGAAGGTTAAATCTACCTCTCAGGCAGAATTTCCTGGTTGCGTCTACTAGGAGAATCGCTTTATCCGTGTCACTGACTGACTTCAGACCATCGTCGATGTAAAAATCGCGTCTAACGAAGTCAGCCGCCCCAGTTCTGCATTCTTCCTCGTGATCATCAGCTGCTGTCCGTATCGCAAACATGGCGCATGCTTACGATGACGTGGCACCGAATAGATGTGTCCTCATCCGGTACTCTTCTGGTTCTTTGCTGACATCCCCGTCTCTCTATCAGAGAAACCGCAGCAGGTTACGGTCTTCGACGTTCACGCCGACCTGATTAAACATCCCTTCGATGTCACACGTGATCGCCACTGGGAACATGCGGAATCTGCACAGGATACCCGCCAGGTTGTTGGTCATGTCTGGACCTTGGAGCAAGCAGTTGTTCAGGATGCCGCCGTCGAATTCTGCACTGCAGTCATAAGCGATGAGGATCTTCTGTTTCATTGGATGGTACGTGCTGTGGTGAGGGATATACCATATTCTCCCGTTTTGCAGAATCAGCTCTTCAGTTGGTACCCGTTCCGCGTATCCCTTGTCCAGAATAGCCTGCATGCACGTCGTGCAGTCTGTTCTGAACGCGTCGTTGCGGACCAGCCTTCTTTGTAGGCCCTGTAGGCGCTGCATCGCCATGCTTCTGTTGTTGGGAAGCGTGACGTCACTTTTCTTCACGGGATGTGGCATCTCGTAGTGCCCATCTTCGGTCCTGTGGATACCTTCAGTCATCTTATGTGCGAACAGCCGATCTTCGAAGGAGAGCCCTTTGTCCGGCATCGTCTCCCTGAAATCGCGTTCAAACATGATGTTCACTTCAGCTGGACTAATTTCTTGCACCTTTGTTCAGAAAGCGAAGTGGGACATCCTACGCTGATCGCCTGCTGTTTGCACGAAGCTGCATGCGACGCTCGTGTTGCAGCCGTCCCCAACTGGACCTACGATTCCCCATCCCAGAGCAGTCTTTACTGCCCACGGGTCATCTTCATTGCCAGGTCGCACCTCTCTTGGTTTGAAGGCCCTGTCAAAGCTTGTCCCGATCACTAGGCCGATCTCTACATCGTCCATGTACTCTCTGTCATCTCTTCAGCGATGTCTCGAAGATGAGGCCACTTGCGCGCCGTCTCTGCTCAAGGTATCAAGAAGCGCTCGGCTGGTATCTCGAAGCGTGAGTACGTAGACGGCATCTTTATCGGCGTGTCATCGTTCAGAGATCTCACGATCAGATCCTTCAGAGCGAGACATGTCGTGGACGTTTTACCCACCATCGCACTCAACTAAAGGTGAACCCCTTCCTTCAGCGTGGATCTGCTCTCTTACCGACTCGCTTATGAAGCATGCGTTGGACTGAGGGTCGAGGAGGGCGTAGACCACTACTTGGTGTTCTGGGCGGCCAGCTTGTTCCAGTCTCACTGGTACAATCATGGCATGTGAACACCCCTGCTGAAGGTCAAGGCTGTCATTTGTAGTGACCTGGAGGGTGGTGGCTGCTTCAGCGAGGCGTGTCTGCACACTTGTTCCCTCCATGACTTGGGCGATGGTATCATCGTGGAGCAGGGTCGGATGCCACCGACCCGATGTGTGCTGGTTGGTTTCAGGCAGCCGCCACACTGTCCATAGGCCTTCACGGTTTCTTGTCTACTTGTGATATTCATCTGCCTGAAGGCACTGCATTATTTGATAGTGGTTTCCCTTGGCACACACGGCAGAAGCGGTCGCTTGTACTTGTGGTCTCCGTTCCTGTGGTAAATGCCCGCACCTTAACACTTCCAGATTGATTGGGTGTCTGAAGGGTCTTATCTGTGTTGTGTCCCTCTTGGACTGCGACTGGACCACACGCAATCCTTGCTTCCTTACTGAGGAATGCCACAAACTTTGAGAAGGCAGAGTATCTTGAAGGCTGTTCATCGCCTGGTTCGTACACACTTGTGTCCACCACACGCTTCCATCGGTCAACAATGTACCTGGGAAGCTTCTTCAAGAGCAGGCAGTTTTCATTGGCATCACCCAGCACTTTCAAGCCAGAGACTTCTTCTGATGCTGCTTCACATCCCTCCAAGAAGTCAGCAAGCTGGCGAAGAGCCTTGCCATCTCCAGGTGTGATCATGAGCCAGTCTCGAAGGCGCCGTCTGTAAGTTGTAGCTGTGATGAAGTAATTGCCGTAGCGTTCCATCAGCTTCTGTTTGGCCTTTCTGTATGCCTCATTGGTTCTCAAGTGCAGGAATCCTTGGATGGCATTACGAGCTTCTCCGGCAATATATGGGCCAGATAGTGCAGTTTTCAACTGGAGATGGTGTCCGACCTTCAATGTAAGTCTCAAACGACTTCATCCAGAGAGCAAACTGCTCCACATCTCCTCTGAATTTCTCTGGTTCCAGTGCTGGCAGAAGGTTCAGTCTAACTTGATCAGTTCTTATCATTGAGACATCACTTGCACTGATACAGGTGTGTTGTGCTTCAGTAGTCACATCTTGTTGACCAATGTCTGGTCCTGCATCGTCACATCTGTTCAGACAGGTAGGTGGATTGGTCACACTTGCTGTACACTCCTCAGCAGTCTCTTGTGCAGTGCTGACCACCTGGGCTGGGGGAGGAGGTATTACAATACCTTCCCACTCTTGTTTCATTCTCTTTGTGACTTCTTCTTGAGCCTTTGAATGGAGATCAGTGTTTACAGTTCAAACTCTTCTTCTTGCTATTGCAGCTGCTTCCGTTGCTTCTCCACTTCTTGTTTCTTCAGTTCAAGCTCTTTTTCTCTTCAGTGCTGACAGCTTAGCAGCTGCTTCCGTTGCTTCTCCATTTCTTGTGTCTTCAGTTCAAGCTCTTTTTCTCTTCAGTGCTGACAGCTTAGCAGCTGCTTCCGCTTCGTCACCGGCTCGGCTTTCAGATGCATCAGTTGTATTTGGGCTCTGGCAGTACTTGATGAGCAGGATTTGATTGTTGAGACACTAGCAGCATCAGTATCTTGAACTTCAGGTTTTCTTTCATCACTTTGTAAACTCTAAAGTTCTTGCTGCAGTGCTTCAAGATCCATTATCAACCTGCTCACTTCCACAAGTGAACCTACCTTTACCTAGTACCTAGTACCTTTGAGTGATTTGCTTTGTGTGCCATAATTTCTTCTTCTGGCATGAGAGCTTGTAGCTGCTCTTGTGCTTGCACAAACTGAATGCAGGTGTACATCCACATTCCATTTTCCAATCTCCTGGAGTGTTTCCTGTCGTGAAGCTGGATCCTTGTAGTCTGTCTGTTGACCCGCTTACAACACTGTACTGGTCTCTTTCTGCAACCTCTGTGCTAGTCTTCTGTAGTTTTTCTGTTCGCCATCCATTTGGAAATCTCTGCCTTCCCTGGTTAACTGTATCACCCTTCCACTTTTAGATTTAACAGGCTCCTTTGTACCATTGTCCGTCATATAGCCTTAGAGGAAATAGTTCACCTTCAACATCGGTTTTGAACTGATAGCATTTTTGTACCCCGTGTTGGGAAACCCCTATATGCAAGTTTCCGTGACTGAAAAGACTCTCCAGCCGAATATATTTGATTTTTTGGCGAATGAATGCGGTGCTGACGAGGCCTGGGCAGAGGCTATACAATCAGCCAATCAGCTTGCAGCTGGCTAGCAAGCGAACCGCCGGCCGCCGGTTGGCACTTCTCTAATGCGAGTCTATCCTTACGCGACTACTTTCGAATCTGATTGACTGAGCCATTTATTTAATTGCGCGTGACGTCAGGACTCTGACTCAGAGAGTATGCATATAGTTTTGATAACATTAATAATGTATGACCTTCTGTCCAGAATCGGTGCGATGTATGGCTATTTCAATATACAAATAATTTGTATTTCAAAATGCAATCAAATCATGTTTATAAACAAATGCTCCAGGGTGAACTATTTGGCCCATCTTCCTAAACGTTGTCAAATGTACGTCGCTTGTGGGACAAAATATGAAGTAATTGCTGCTGAACGCTATTATGACATTTGTTTCTCGCAAACAGTGCTCAATTTCATAAAAAGTTACTTTTAATATCTGGGTTGATGACGTCGTATTGCGCTCTAGAGAGCTATACAGAAATCCTTTACGCTACCGAAGTATAGCACAAATACTTTTTTAATCAATTCTGGCGCTTTGAATACAGAACAAACCTGAAACGTATGTGTCTTCGTACACCACCTTCAAAGTAGGAGCAGATTTATATGAAACTGCAGTTTAATATTTCGGGTTCTCAATTTCGCTAAAAAAAATTGGTACACTGACCATATCCGACACGCTGATCGCGAATCCAGTGTTTTTGGTCTGGGATTTTTCGTATCTTACGAAATACGGACGGTCATACATACATAGGTCCGTCAGACAGAGGTCAGACAGAGGTCAGACGGGGGTCAGACAGGGGCCAGACAGGCGTCAGACAGGGGTCAGACAGGCGTCAGACAGGGGTCAGACAGGCGTCAGACAGGGGTCAGACAGGGGTCAGACAGGGGTCAGACGGGGGTCAGACAGGCGTCAGACAGGGGGTCAGACAGGGGTCAGACAGGGGTCAGACAGGGGTCAGACAGGGGTCAGACAGGGGTCAGACAGGGGTCAGACAGGGGTTCAGACAGGCGTCAGATAGGTGTGAGACAGGGGCCAGACAGACGTCAGACTGGCGTTAGACAGGGGTCAGACAGGCGTCAGATAGGCGTGAGACAGGGGTCAGACCAGTGCACTATGGGACATTTTCCATTCTAGTGCGAATTAATTGCTACTTGAATTTTGCGGCTTCCATTAGGGACATATGTCTAAGAAAACCCATAAATGCCACTCGCTGACATTAATGGAGACCAAAACAAAAGGCTTTACTTAAAAATAGCATGCAGTTTTCAGAAGACAAAATATTTCGTAGGGAAGTGAATACGCTTCTCAGAGGCTTTGTATGATAGGCTCTGACTGACTGTTTACTATCAATTATCCAGCAGTGGCGGCGGATGGTATTTTCAGATGGGGGGGGGGGGGGGCAAAGAAAGACAGGGGGCCCCTCGGCCAAAGGACCCCCTCCCACGGCCAAAGCCGCCCCCTAAAATATAAAAAATGGCGCGAAATGGTATCTCCTCGGATTTAGGCCACTATATTTTGCAGGGCCCCTAAATGGTCGCAAAGAAAACGTCGGACAGGTCCATGCTGAAGTCGCAGGCCTACCGAGGGCCCCTCAGGCCTACCGAGGGCCCCTCAGGCCTACCGATGGCCCCTCAGGCCTACCGAGGGCCCCTCAGGCCGACTGAGGGCCCCTCAGGCCTACCGAGGGCCCCTCAGGCCTACCGAGGGCCCTCATGCCTACCGAAGGACCCTCCTACCGAGGGCCCCTTAGGCCTACCGAGGGCCCCTCAGGCCTACAGAGGGCCCCATCAGGCCGACTGAGGGCCTTCTGTCGGCCTTAGAGGGCCCCTCAGGCTGATTGGGAGCACTTCGGGGCGCTCAGTCAACTTCTTGGAGGGCCCCTCTTACCAATCCATGGGGGTCAAAATCCTATGTTTGCCATTGATTTAATACTATTACTTATATGCACCATCATATCAGTGTCACAGGTCCCGAAATCATTCAAATGCTTCCCGAGAAACAACCCAACTTCCGTTCTTAAAGCGCGCAAAATTACACCATTTTAGCAAAGATAAGAGAACAATTCGCTTCGTTCATAGCACATATCGACGGATATATCCAATTTTTCCCGAAATTCAGCTATCAGTCCAGAGCGCTCGGCCGGGAATCCTACCCCGTGCGCTGCTCTCCACAAACTGGCCGACATCCCTTGGGCGTATGACCTTGACCTACTTAAGTCCCGTGACGCGGCCCACACGAGCCAATCGCTGAACGATGTACTCGGCACAGTCGACCATGGCACAGAAACGTCTGTGTCACACCATGACCGGCACGTCACACCACCGTCAAAAGGTCAAACCAAATTTACAATCATTTGTTTCTCACCGGAATAGTAACCTGCGAGGTTTCAGTTGGCTCATATCAATAACAACATTTGTGTTCAAAATAAGAGTTCAATAAAACATGGATATGATGATGTATGATGTGCTTGAACGCTGTTCCATTTGGCACCTCTAATCGCTGAATGACAAAAGTATATGAATATGTTTGCGCTTGCGTGGTTCCAAAATGGGGAAAAAGGGGCAACTAATGTTGCTTGGGCATTATCCAACATGAACCAGAGTTTCGAATGGTACCAATTTAAACACACAATTCGACGAAATTCGAAGTTAAAAGATTACATGTTTGTAAAACGCATTTGGGAAAACACCACCATTTGAACCTGATATAAAATATTGGTGTTAACGTACTGCAGGGTGGGAGTTTAGGAGGGGGAATGTTCATATTTCAGAAGACAAAGGGTCAGTATATATAAAAATGGTAAGCATTAAATCACCCCTCCTTGTTAAATAATTTCCGAGACATATAAGTGTCAGTGGTTGGCGCGCCAGGCAAGCACAAATCTGTTTGGTTTCATTTCTTCATTTCCAGGGCCAATTATGAAGAAAGTATGAGCTGCATACAAAAACGATGATTGTATTCGAAAAATGCAGACAAATTAACATAAGTCCGGCAGGTTTAATCGCCAAAATTATGAAATTGGTCTTTTCGCATTTATTCGTGCTAAATCGGAAAACGTCCCATAGTGCAGTCCCAAAATTGCATTTTTGCTTGCGCTTGGGTGTTAGAGCAGAAAATTCAAGCAAAAAAAAGATGAAAGTGAAAAATTATGTAGAAAATGGTACAATATTGATTTGTTATGAATATGTAAAGCAATAAATAGCTTTCGTTGAAATCATGGTCCTTTTAGTAAATATTTATGTCAGAATCAATATCACAATTCATAATTTTGTTTATGGTAATATGGTCATATGGTCATATGGTAACATCAGAAAAGCAGCGGCATTGTCCACCATTGCGGCATTTCCATATTTTGTCCAACAAAGCTGATATTATTGTAAACAGGTTAGGTTGCATGAAAACCAAAATTGCAACCTGCGACCATAGTTGCTGTAAAGGTTAGGTCAGGTTTGATTATGCTATTATAATTGTTTCCTGTCACACACCATGGTTAGGTTTAACCCTCGCCCTACGGGGGTGGCTGACGGCCCTGCCCTGAGGTTTTTCTTGCATAACTTTTTACAAAAGCGGCGCATCTTGCTGACATTTTCGGTAGCTGAGTTTACAACAATTATACGTACACTGTAAAAAATTTAATTGAAATTGGTTAAGTAGTTTGGGAGATAATCATGTTTTGATGACATCATGTTGGTGGAAAAACGATAAATATTTGAAAAATGGTAGAAAACAGTTCTAAAAGAAATTGTAAACGCAATTCACCAAAGATACAAAATGGCACTCTTTAAAATGGCAATCCCGGATTTGCAAAATTTTGGGATTTTGACCCCTAAAATGGGGATTTTTTTCTCTCAAATTACCACTAAATCAAAATTTGCAAAAATATTAGAAAACCTGGAATATATGTGAGAGAACTGAGTATGGACAATATCCATTACAAATTCCAAAGCAATATCTTCATTTTAGACTGAGTGATGGCTCCCTAAGTGTAAGCAACTGATAACGTCATTTATTAAAATAACTGACTTAAAAAAAAAACGAACAAATAATTACCTTTCTGTATTCCTGAGGCAAAACTAGTCTAGGAACATGCCTCTTGATTTACATTTATCAATTTCTAATTTTAAGGTTTTCTGAAGAGCAAAATCGCTGTTCTGGACGTGGTAAATCCGAGGTCATCCAATTGGTCTGAAAGGTCATCCGTTGACCTGAAACCTAAAAATCGCATACTATTAGATTCCTCTCGTGACAGGCAACATGCTGGTTCTTACCGCATTGCTCTAAGTGGCTTGGTTTAGAAGTTAACAGGGAGCTGTCACCCCCTGGTAGATGTGGCAGCATGTGCACTGTGGATTGAAGAGCTATCTCAGTAAGCCTGTAGCGATGTGGATTTAGATCAGATTATATGGACGATATCTCTAATGTTCGTAGAATAAGCTGTATATGCTAGTATGTATAATCGGTAGAGTGGGCTGCGTCCCTATCATGTGCGACAACGTGCGTGTGTGTGGGGTGGGTGTTGTGTGTGACTGCAAATACATGTGCCCCCCCCCCCCCCCCCGTAGAGCGAAGGTGAAAAAACTCCCGTAAGGCGAGGGTTAATGCTTCATTGGAAGAAATATTGAAAATTAGCTGTGGTGCACAATGCCACTGCCTTTCTGATGTTACCATATGCTGCCATACTGTACAGTGTACATAACACAGCGCACCAACAGGTACCTTAGTCAAAGATTACCACCAAATCTAACCTACAGACACTCTTAGTCATTTTTGGTGGGCTCTGCGCGCCAAAAATGCTTCAAGGTTAGGTGAGGTTAGATTAGGTTCAAGGCTTGAAGTTAGGTTAAGTACGCTTAGGTTCAGTTAGGTTAGGCTAGAGGTTGTAAATGTATAATCGATGTTGAACGATACAAGCAGTTGATGTCATAAATCGAGCAGCACACCACCCGTCTCACTTCCTTAAAGGGACTGTCCCACCTTTTTGAAAGTTATCGAATCACACTTAATTGTATGTCTACATGTCAGGCGAAGTCAGCTAAACATGTTCGTGAACTTTTTTCCGAAAAAAAAAGTGTTATCTTGGAAGATATTCAACTTTTAGTTTTAAGCGGGAAGTTCGGTTGGTGACATATATTTTCTTAATAACAGGGAAATCCTTTGTGCTGCCAAATGTATGATTTTTTTTTGGCGACATCTATTGCGTAGAAAAAGTGAACCACTTGGTGTCTAGATTGCGAACCCCCCGGAGATCGATAAATGAAAGACGAAAATATTCCAAGGCTGACCGACCCTAAAACAAGTCGACTATCATTACCAGCTGGGTAAAGTGAACAACGCTGTCGGTTTAGAGGCCCTATTCAAATACACATGGGCCTTATTTTTTACAGATGTCAAAATCAAACTCGAATATCTTTTTGACTAGATCATTGTGATTGTTTTAACTGCTACCATACTTAATTGCAATGCCAAGCCATCAAAATGGCTATCTCAACTCAAATATAATGTTAAGGTGGGATACCTTGGTGCATGAATGTGTGACGACTGCTCAGGTATTACCCAGGTAGGTACCTTAGTCAAATATTACTGACTGGGCCCCCTAAACCACCTGCTGTGGATTAGCATTACAATAGCGGACAAATTAAAAATGAGGAAAGGAAAATTGCCTACCTGTAACCTCGATTTCTCATCATATTAATTTGCATCTATGACAATTGAGATTCATTATGAGCAGGTCATAATAATTTTGTGATATTTCAAATAAAACACCACAGCATTATTCAACATAAAAGGCATTTGGATATACTTATTTAGCTATAATAATATTTGTGGACACCTAGGTACTCATTTATTGAAGTGAAAGCATGTGTGGCCAATACCACACCTACTTCAAAGTTCAAGTTTGTGTGGCGGTACCACACTATATCGATATAACATCATTTATTTGTGTAGTGTGACTACATTTGAGCATGTTATCAGGCAACACAAAATAGTACTGCAATACCCCATGGCCACACACTTTTTCTGAAACGATTCTCCACCCCTGCTCTTGATGTGATTTTCAAAAACAAGTACCACAACCTGTAAGGCCATGTAAGATATATAAGGCCTTGACCACAACATAATTATCTATTTTACAACAGAGAATCAGTGCCACAAATTGACTGTAGATTCCTATTATACCGCATACGTAGGTGGTACCAGGTATAAGTGTGGCACTCACCTGAACACCGAAATCCTTTCACTGAGAGCTCCACATACCACACTTCGAATCTTTGGCATCGTTTGAAAATTGCATTATACTTTATATAACCACAGCACAAAACCATCACCGATCCACCACCCAGCGATAGAGAAATGAAACGAGCAAATATCTCCAAGTCTAACCTCAAAACAAGTAGACTATCATCACCATTTGATAAAGAGAGGGTGACGTCATCGGCTTTAAGGCCGTATTGAAATACTCATGGGGCTTATTCGTTACAATTGTCGAGACCAACCTCGAATTGCTTTTTTGGTTAGACCAATGTGGTTGTTTCAACTGCTATACTACTTAACTTCAATGCAAATCCAACAACATGGCTATCTCAACTCAAAACTAATGTTAACCCGCGAGTCACTGCGGGGGGATTTTTTAGCCCCCCCCCCCCCCCCCCTAGGAATATTGGGAATATCTCAACAACTAATGCAGATATCGACGCCAAACTTGAATTACCTTTCCGGGCATCATTTTTACACATTTAATGCAAAATTGAAGCAATTTTGTCAGATTTTGATCGAGATATAGTGAATTTAGTGACGTCACTAAACACGATTTTAACACGAAAATGAGCTAAACTTTGCCAAGCCGTACAAATGGCACATTTGAAGCAAAATGCAATCAAAAAACGCTTAAAGATAGTAAATTGCAAGGGCTACAAACCAGCTATCTCGAAATGTCAAAAATGTTGGTTTTTGACCAAAAAAAATCATTTTTTTCATGCCCACAAATTTTTTTTTTTCTCAAAGATATTAAAAAAAACAGAATATATGTCATATAACGACATATGGGCAACTACCATACCAAATTTCAAAATGATATCTTTTTTGACTAACATGGCATATAAAGTATACAAAAATCATGACGCCATATTTTGAAATTGCGTTTTTGGGCTTTTATTGACCAGATACAGGCAAATAGATGCCAGCACTGTATTTTTTTAAAAGATAAAACTGATATAGAAACATTTTTCTTCTTCTTCGATTTATCAATTTCAAATTGTGACCAGTGACCTGAACTTGACCCGAACTTGACACTAACTTCACGTAAATGAGGTCAGGTGGTAAAATGACTATCACTATCGAATTATACGCGTAAAAGCATCCATAAAACATGTGCAGCATGACTTTCGTAGATATTTTGTGTGTGGTGACCATTTGTGACCTGGCCTTGATCTGAATATTTTCCAACAATATCACTTTAGCTCATGTGGGATATGTAGCATACCTTTGACAGCACTTTGGGTGATCATAGGCGTAATCGAAGGCCATGAATGGCAAGTATTGTCCATAAACTCAAATACCTCGATTTTGACGTTTGACTTAACCGCGACCTGACATGTGACCTTAATTAAAAAATGTTTAGTGTGCGTTAGGTTTATCTCATTGAGCGCTTTCGAGTGCCGCCTTGCGCGTACCGCTGCGATCATTGGTTCTGAAGATACCAGGGGAGGCTACCCCCCCCCCCCCCCCCCCTCCACAGTGAGTCGTGTTACAGAATATACCCCAGTGACTGCCGGGTTAACACTCCCCCCTCCACAGTGAGTCGTGTTACAGAATATACCCCAGTGACTGCCGGGTTAACACTCCCCCCTCCACAGTGAGTCGTGTTACAGAATATACCCCAGTGACTGCCGGGTTAACACTCCCCCCTCCACAGTGAGTCGTGTTACAGAATATACCCCAGTGACTGCCGGGTTAACACTCCCCCCTCCACAGTGAGTCGTGTTACAGAATATACCCCTGTGACAGCCTGTTTAACTGTGACTGCCGGGTTAAGGTAGAACAGTCCCTTTAACCCTCGCCCGGATAGGGCAAAATCACTACGTGTTCGGGTAGGGGGGGGGGGACAACCCACCCCCTTGGTGTTTCGCCCCTAATTGGGCTTCGGGACAAAGACAAGCGTGTTGCTTGTGACGAGAGGAAGCCGCTGATACCTAATTTTAAGGTCTTGGGTCATTAGGTGACCTCTGAGGTCATGTCAATGACCCAAAAGTCATCAAAATTGTAAATGTGTATAAATGGAATTGTATCGAGCTAGAATCGTGAATGAGCATATCATAATGCTTAATGAGTGCCAAATTCGCAATCAGCACCACACAATGTCCTAAAAACTGACAAATTCCAAAAAGGTCATGTCAGGTCATCTGAGGTCAGTGACCTCGGTTGACCTGTGGAAGCGCATGACCCCAGTGGAACATATAATTATGTAAAATGGATCCCAAATTTGAAATCAGCATCACAAAATGTCCTAGAAACCGCCAGAAGCCCAAAAAGTCATCTTAGGTCATTGGAGGTCAATGACCTCAGTTGACCTCTGAAAAGATCAATCGAGGCCACACTAACAGTGGAAACCACAACTCTAACCTGGAAACACCTGTACATATGCTCATGAACAACAAACACTCGGAAACTGCACAAGTTACAAGCATCGATACTGCGGGACACCAGTTGCGCCTGACATGACCTCGAGAAACAAGTCATAGGTCACAGGTCATGTGGGTTAGAAATTCAGAATGTTCAGAGTATGTGCGACATTTTTCAAAAGTAGGGTGCTGAAAGTTCCATCGAAATCAGTTAGAAACTACGCAAGTTATTCCAGAAAAACCGAGGGGGTGGTATCCACCCCCCGCCCTACCCGGGCGAGGGTTAAAGGAAATAGTTCACCATCAACATTAGTTTTAAACTAAGATAGCAGTTTTGTAGCCCATGTTGGGAAACCCCTATCTCCAAGTTTTTTTGACTGAAGACTCCCCAGCCGAATATATTTGATTTTTTGGCGAAGGAATGCGGTGCTGGGCGCTGGCAAAAGAATGTGGTGCTGGATCTAGCCCGGGCAGAGGCTATCCAATCAGCCAATCAGCTTGCAGCTGGTGCTAGCAAGCGAACCGCCGGTTGGCACATCTCTAATGTAAGTCTACCCAGGGCAATAGAACACTGGGTACTGCAAAGTTTTTTCAAAAGTATATACTAAAAATATACTATAAAAACTAGAAAACATACCAACAAATGAAGGTCCCTACCAGATTTGGAATAATATACCAAATATGGATGCACGACATTCGCGGCAAGTATGGCGTTCGTGTTTCAATCAAGAATAATACAGATTTGTACAGCCTTTGCATTCACTCCCGTGCAGTGGCATTCTTCGTCACCGACGGCAGGGTATTTATTGGTCCGCGTCCCGCTTTATGTTCCAGTTTCTGGTTAGTTAATGGATAATTGAATTATTGAATTTGTGTCAGCTCTGTGAGGAGTCATTGTCGTGTTAACAGCCTTGGAATTTGTGTCATTTTCTGGACTTTTTAGGTCCGAAGAATTTTGCTCCCTTCATGTCATATCAGGCCGCTCAATATTGTTTTCCCGCAAGTTTGGTAAGACTTCGCTCGGCCTTCGGCCTCGCTCGTAATATACATCCTTGACATCTAACTGGCTGAATTTGGCGAAACTGTGTTGAGATAATTTTGTATGTACTCATTGGTTGTTTGCAGAACTTTGTACATACAAGTTATTGGTTCATGTCGTATTCTTCTGCATCCGGCTGTTGCGCTGAAGCGCCGGAGCATGGACAGCTCGGCGGCGACTGCTGTGTGTTGAATAGTGCAAGTTTGATCGGGTCTGCTGCCGTTGTACTGTGACTGGCGCATGTGAGGCCTTCTGCATTTATATTGTTGCTAAGCGTGGCGTTGGTACAGTCCCTGGGGTGCTTGACAAGAGATTAACTTGGTATGTATCTTAGGATGAGCAGTAGTCAGCTCAGCAGTAGCAGAAGAGGGCTACTGTAGTCGGCTATCTGGGGTTTCCCCGGCACAAGCGTTGATGTCATGCAGTTTGTTTTCACATTCTGTTCACTGTTGTGTATTTTCCTTGGTGTGAAGCATGTGTTATATAAAATATATGTGATTGTTCTCATTATAAAGGCATTGCACATGATTTTAAATATTGGCGTAT
>JAXIVJ010011851.1:0-2500 GCA_036785665.1 Chirona hameri | reverse complement strand
GTATGTATGTATGTATGTATGTATGTATGTATGTATGTATGTATGTATGTATGTATGTATGTATGTATGTATGTATGTATGTATGTATGTATGTATGTATGTATGTATGTATGTATGTATGTATGTATGTATGTATGTATGTATGTATGTATGTATGTATGTATGTATGTATGTATGTATGTATGTATGTATGTATGTATGTATGTATGTATGTATGTATGTATGTATGTATGTATGTATGTATGTATGTATGTATGTATGTATGTATGTATGTATGTATGTATGTATGTATGTATGTATGTATGTATGTATGTATGTATGTATGTATGTATGTATGTATGTATGTATGTATGTATGTATGTATGTATGTATGTATGTATGTATGTATGTATGTATGTATGTATGTATGTATGTATGTATGTATGTATGTATGTATGTATGTATGTATGTATGTATGTATGTATGTATGTATGTATGTATGTATGTATGTATGTATGTATGTATGTATGTATGTATGTATGTATGTATGTATGTATGTATGTATGTATGTATGTATGTATGTATGTATGTATGTATGTATGTATGTATGTATGTATGTATGTATGTATGTATGTATGTATGTATGTATGTATGTATGTATGTATGTATGTATGTATGTATGTATGTATGTATGTATGTATGTATGTATGTATGTATGTATGTATGTATGTATGTATGTATGTATGTATGTATGTATGTATGTATGTATGTATGTATGTATGTATGTATGTATGTATGTATGTATGTATGTATGTATGCTATGTATGTATGTATGTATGTATGTATGTATGTATGTATGTATGTATGTATGTATGTATGTATGTATGTATGTATGTATGTATGTATGTATGTATGTATGTATGTATGTATGTATGTATGTATGTATGTATGTATGTATGTATGTATGTATGTATGTATGTATGTATGTATGTATGTATGTATGTATGTATGTATGTATGTATGTATGTATGTATGTATGTATGTATGTATGTATGTATGTATGTATGTATGTATGTATGTATGTATGTATGTATGTATGTATGTATGTATGTATGTATGTATGTATGTATGTATGTATGTATGTATGTATGTATGTATGTATGTATGTATGTATGTATGTATGTATGTATGTATGTATGTATGTATGTATGTATGTATGTATGTATGTATGTATGTATGTATGTATGTATGTATGTATGTATGTATGTATGTATGTATGTATGTATGTATGTATGTATGTATGTATGTATGTATGTATGTATGTATGTATGTATGTATGTATGTATGTATGTATGTATGTATGTATGTATGTATGTATGTATGTATGTATGTATGTATGTATGTATGTATGTATGTATGTATGTATGTATGTATGTATGTATGTATGTATGTATGTATGTATGTATGTATGTATGTATGTATGTATGTATGTATGTATGTATGTATGTATGTATGTATGTATGTATGTATGTATGTATGTATGTATGTATGTATGTATGTATGTATGTATGTATGTATGTATGTATGTATGTATGTATGTATGTATGTATGTATGTATGTATGTATGTATGTATGTATGTATGTATGTATGTATGTATGTATGTATGTATGTATGTATGTATGTATGTATGTATGTATGTATGTATGTATGTATGTATGTATGTATGTATGTATGTATGTATGTATGTATGTATGTATGTATGTATGTATGTATGTATGTATGTATGTATGTATGTATGTATGTATGTATGTATGTATGTATGTATGTATGTATGTATGTATGTATGTATGTATGTATGTATGTATGTATGTATGTATGTATGTATGTATGTATGTATGTATGTATGTATGTATGTATGTATGTATGTATGTATGTATGTATGTATGTATGTATGTATGTATGTATGTATGTATGTATGTATGTATGTATGTATGTATGTATGTATGTATGTATGTATGTATGTATGTATGTATGTATGTATGTATGTATGTATGTATATATATATAGTATTATATATATATATATATATATATATATATATATATATATATATATATATATATATATATATATATATATATATATATATATATATATATATATATATATATATATATATATATATATATATATATATATATATATATATATATATATATATATATATATATATATATATATATATATATATATATATATATATATATATATATATATATATATATATATATATATATATATATATATATATATATATATATATATATATATATATATATATATATATATATATATATATATATATATATATATATATTATATATATATATATATATATATATATATATATATATATATATATATATATATATATATATATATATATATATATAATATATATATATATATATATAATATATATATATATATATATATACTATATATATATATATATATACT
>JAXIVJ010011850.1:5000-42173 GCA_036785665.1 Chirona hameri | reverse complement strand
TGTCTGCGGTTAATATTGTTTTCCATTTTGACCTCCCTTCTTCACTAACCTGGTACCGCCTATGGCAAAAATATATGATTTATAACTGTTTTGTCTAATGTCACAATCACATACCATTTCATTTATCAAAAAGCAACATCAAAATGTATTTTATTACGAATTTACTTCACCCCACATTGAGTGACCTGCACACGCCTATGATTTTTGATTTTCAAACGTCACCATCATATATCAATTTCCAATTCAATCTCTATCGATTCCCATTAGCTGTGTTAAAATCGGTTCATAAACATGACAGCTATGTTGGATCAAAAATAGCCACTAAAATTTGTAGTTTTTTCCCCCTGTTACCCCCCTATCAAAAATTTAGCTTTTTTTATTATTTAGAAATGTAGATCGTGTTGAGGGGAACCAAACACCGTCTCATTTTTGAAAATCGGACGGGTAGATCTCGAGATCTCCGGGGGGGGGGGGGCGGAATCCGCCCCCCCCCCCCCCCCTGTTACAAATAGGGGTAGCCAGGAGCCTGTTACAAATAGGGTTAATGTGACCAATAAACACATGTTATACCATTGTATAATTTTGACATCATATTTGTCACTGATCATACTCAAACTTCTGGGCTATGGCACGTAGTTATAATTATATTCAATATTTTTTTAGACAACGTCGACCGAATGAATCCAGGTGATTGCAGTTGACAAGCCGGCGTTACTTTCCTGGGCTGAGTTACCGAGGTGGGGAAACTTTCTTTTCTTCTTTGGTTCGCCTTTTCGAAATGGTGCATCATTAGGACACCGAATCAAGCCTCATTTCAATCAGTGTAGCATTCGGGTCAAACATGTATTTACCAAAAGGGTCATCATTATCTGGCATTCGTTCAGTGTATATCACCGGGGTGCTTAGTTTGGCATTCTGAATAGAATGGTATCATTTCATTGTCGGAATGATGTCTACAAATATTATTGAGATGAACGAACATGGTGAATGGCCCAAAACAGAATAGAGATACCAGTTGATGTCCCGGGAAGGTCTTAAAGAGAAACTGGCAGGACCTTACTTGCTTCAGATGTCCGAGGTTTTAAGAAAATCTTGGCACTGAGCCCTTTGGGCAAGAGGATCGAGCTCAAATGGCCCGGCTTATGGCCCGGGGCCCGAAGCTCCCTGGGATCGGAACAGATAACCCAACGACGCCCCCTGGCTTCGCCTCTGTGGATATTGGCATAACTCTAATGTTTCATGAGACATTGGTATTGCGGTTGCGCTGCGTGGTGACGCCTATATGCCCTGAGGTTAGACAGTTTGTCCATGACCTGACGTGCTTGCTGTCGCCGGCTGTCTCGGTCGCCCATCTGCGACTCACGTCCGCAGCAGGCAGACGTCCTGTCCCCGCCGGCTCGTGGGACCCGGTGGCCGGGCCCGGCGGCCAGGCGCATCAGAGGCGCAGCGGCACGCAGGCCGCATCCCAGAGCCATGACGACCCTGACCCAGCGGGGCGGTCGCGGCCCGCCGCCCGCGCTCGCCCGCCTCTCACTCCTCACACGCCGGAGTGGCGCCGAGCTCGGCCGGCCGGGGCTGAGGCCGTGGACGGGACACCGTCACACGCACTGGGGCAGGTCACAGGCTGGAGTGGCGCCGAGCTTGGCCGGCCGGGGCTGAGGCCGTGGACGGGACACAGTCACACGCACTGGGGCAGATCTAGAACGATCAGTGCCGGCACGCTGATACTAGAGAGGAGCTCAGAGTGACCAGAGGAAAACAGCAGTGACAGTGTTTGTCAACAGGGACGTGGGAACCGTGGGGGCAGTGGGGTCAACTCGCCTCCCCAACTTTGGAGCGGGGGGGGGGGGGGGGCGACGCCCCCCAAACTTTTACACGATCACTCGACTCTGTATAACAACAAGGGCATTATCACCACCCACCGGAAAATCAACATCGGCGCGCAGCGCCGCGAAATTTGACAGCAGTTTGAGCATAAATTACACACACGGTGTGAAATTTTTGACCTCGGGTCATCTTAGGTCAGGTCACCAGGTCAAGTAAAGTGACCCCTCCTCAAAAATATTTGCGCTCGCGCCACAGCCAAAGTGATTGACCAAACGGTTTGAAACTCACAGGATGTCATCAGGTGATAAGTACCTACAGTTCGTTTATCTCGAATTTCGTAAATCGGTGACCTAAGGTCAGATCGATTTCGTGACCTCCCCATTATAAGTCAATGGGAAAAATTAAAACACGTATAAATATATAAGAAATTGCTAAATTTGATCAATTTTCACCAGATCATTTGGAACAAACCAATGCATTTGGAACACACGCATTTTTAGAGAAAAGGGCGTATCTACTTATATATAAGTTAGTTATTTAGTTACTTTTGTTACTTTACTTTAGTTACACCACTTTTGTGCCAAATGCAAAGCCCTATGTAACATTTCTGTTAACTAAGACAGCAAATATATCATTCGATGCGTCTCGGCGAAAGAAACTCAATGGTTGATAATCTGTTTTACTCGATCATGCGTCTGTCAAAAGTGATATTTTACAAACAATTCGGCAATTATGATAATGTTTCAAATTAAATGGCTTCTGCTGACCTAACTATTGACCTTAGGTCAATTCTTATGGAACCTTAGCGACAGCAAACAATTCAATTATCTTTCGAACGTTTTTTTACGAGCGTCGCTAGCTCTTTTAGTTATCGAGATATAGACGGTTTTATCAAGGACACTCATATACATATAGCCGGAATTTGACCTTTGGTGACCTCTGGTGACCTCAATATTGCCCTGACCTAAAATTTGCCAAGTACTTTCGAACGAGTTTGTCTCGAGCTACGAACGTTTTCCATTTGTCGATACGTTGCGTGGTTTTTCAGACCTTTGGGGGGTGGAAATCATCCCCTCCCGGCAGTTCGTGGTTGGCGCGAACCCCCGGCAGTGCGCGTGTTGATGGACCTTAATTCGGCAACAGTTAACTAACAAAGAAAATAACTAACTCAATAACTAACTTATATATAAGTAGATACGCCCTTTTCTCTAAAAATGCGTGTGTTCCAAATGCATTGGTTTGCCAGCTCACTTGGTTGAGTACGACCGTATAACGATAAATTAATAAAAACGTACCTGAAACATTGACCATAACACCGTAAAACACGGCATAGCATAACTCGGTTGAAGCCTAGTATGGTACTCGCACCAAACGTATGCTAAATGCATGATTTTGCCATGGTCAACTTGGTGCGAGCCTGGCATATCACCTCACCAGCTACCTCAGGCTCGGGAGTCAGTCAAGCCCGCCGGTTCTGGGTTCAGACACAATGGAAGCTCCAGTACCGCTTCTCCGGCTTTTTGTGACCTTTGTAACAGTATCGCTCCTTCTTCATGTTTACAAGCTTTTCTCTAGTTTTTTTTGTGTTGCTTGTTAGGCGACCCATTTCCTTATATGACATTGATACCCATGTCCTTAAATATATGACATACTATTGGCAATAAGCAGCATTGGGTATGGAAAAGAGCGGCACACGTTGCTTCTCTTCAGTCTAAATTTTGGTCGTAGTATTGCCAAAAAGTTCGCCCCCCCCCCAACTTCAAAGTAGTCCCCAGGCCCCTGTTTGTCAATGTCACAAACAAGGTGTTCTCGACGAAGAGGGCTATGGTATATGAATGGCTGGCAGACTAAGCACTCTCAATTAGGCAGGGCGATAACATGATGTCGGACATGTGTTGCATTGTCGAAGTTTTTAAAAAAAGAAATACGAGTGTATTGTCTATTCAAGCCACATTTGCCTGTTTCTATGCTACAGCGTCTGCTAAATTAACCCTCGCCCTACGGAAGTTTTTTCACCTTTGCCCTACGGGGGGAGGGGGGGGGGGTCAGGCCCCCTGTTAACTTCCAAACCAAGCAACTTAGAGCAATGCGGTAAGAACCAGCATGTTGCCCGTCATGAGATGAATCTAACAGTATGCGATTTTTAGGTTTCAGGTCAACGGGTGACCTTCCAGGTCAAGTGTATGACCTCGGATTTACCACGTCCAGAACAGCGATTTTGCTCTTCAGAAAACCTCAAAATTAGAAATTGATAAATGTAAATAAAAAGGCATGTTCCTAGACCAGTTTTGGCTCAGAAATACAGAAATTTAAAAAAATGACGGCATCAGTTTTTTTACACTTAGAGAGCCATCACTCAGTCAAAAATAAAGATATTTCTTTGAAATTTTGTATGGATGTTGTCCATACTCAGTTCTCTCAAATGTTATCCGGTTTTTCTAACATCTTTGAAAATTTTGATTTTGTGGGGATTTTATTTTTTTAAATAAGTTTTTTTAATTTTAAGGATCAAAAACCAAAAATATTGAAAATCCGAGATTGTCATTTAAAGAGAATGCCATTTTGTATCTTTGGTGAGGTGCGTTTGAAATTTGATTTTAAACTCTGTTTCTATGATTTTTGCAATTATTTCTCTTTTTTTTTACCAACATGACGTCATCAAAACATGATTATCTCCCAAACTACTTAATTAATTTCAATTACATTTTTTACAGCATACGTATAATTGTTGTACACTCAGCTACCGAAAATTTCAGCAATGTGGACCGCATGTGTAAAAAGTTATTCAAGAAAACCAAATGGGGGGGCTGTCAGGCCCCCCCCCCCCCGTAGGGCGAGGGTTAAGGTATTATAAAATGTCGTTCTTAACGTTCGACGTCCGGAAGCAGTGCTCCTTTCCAGGAGCGTATGAACGTGACGAAAAGTGAGGGTGCCAGCGAAACCTTGATCTCGTCTTTAGGGTAACTCAATCCCACTATGCGATATTTCTATGCAGATTTGAGCTCCATTCGTCTTTGCGAATCTGTTGCGCTTCAGAATTTTTCTCACGAAGTAAAATTGCTGATTCTAGAAAAAAAATGTGGCCAAAAGTGAGGGGGCCCGCGGCCTCCGCGTTCCTACGTCTATACTCCTTTTACCTAACTTCATATATATTTCCTAAGGGAGGCATTTTATCCAACCGAGAGCACTGACCATCCCCAATGACACGTATGTTGTATTACTACGTACCACTGTTACGCAGAATTCATCAGCATAAACAACCTGACATGTGTATTCGGATTGAGCAAACGTTTTACGTTTCGACACATGGGGCAACTCACCGAAAGATGGATGAAGCTGTAGGTGTGGATAATCGGTATATGGCCAGATGGGGGACGGATCGCGTAACTTTGTTGTCAGACGAGCACAGCGAAACACCATAGAGCACATTTATGATTAGCCCTGGTCTAATGCGGCATATGGTCCCAGCAGGGTCAGCGGAGTTAGTGGGGTCAACCACCATAGCAGTCAGGTCAACCGCCATGACGAAACGGTTGTGTGACAAGGCTCCAAGGCTGCAGGTGTATCTTAGTAGCGTGTATCAATTTGGCGATTACTGTCATGTTCAATATCGTGACAAGTAGAGCCCTTCATGGAATGGGAATCCCCATGGAACCCATGGAACGGGATGGAAATGGGTGGGAATGGGGCCATTTTTGGAAATGTAGCGGGTTGAAACGGGTTTGAGACAGACCATATCATTTTTTAGCACCACAAAAAGTGAAATATGCTGAAACGGGTGGGAATGGGAGCCCCAACAATTATGAATTCGGATTGGAACGGATTTGGGTCTGGTTGAATGGGCTGGAACGGGATGGGGGCTGAAAATGTGTCCCATGAAGGACTCTAGTGACAAGCATAGACGAAATATACGCAACATAGCACGAGTATTATAACAATTCAAATGTAATGGTTATTTACGCTAAAGCGCCCAAAAACATGTTCAGCTGTTTTCTTGTAACGGTCAACAGTTCTTTTACATTTCTGCAAATATGTGATTTACATATCAATAGTCAGTTTAACTGCCAACTGTTTAACTGTTTAAGTAAGTTTAACTGTTTGTTTGTAAGTTTAACTGTTTAACTGCAACTGCCTGCTCGCTCTTTCATACAGGCTTCTATAGTGATTACGAAACATGCATGTTTGTTTGTTACGAAACATGTTACGAATATACAAAACATGTTTATTTAGCATACATTTTGCGAAACAGTCGACAATACGAAAGGTAAGCATTGGCAGTCACTTACTGATGGTTATTAATATATGATCGACGCTTGAAACTGGCTTAATATAACCGAAACCAATATCTTTGCGTAAAATAAATTAACGTGGGCATGTGCATTGTGCATGTAAAACAACACATGTGGACACTTTCTACACTTTCCAACAGAAAAAAAGAGACCAAAGAACGACATAAATATGTTGTGCAGCAAACAAGTTTAAAATTTCGAAATAACAATACAAATAACTTGAGTCTCAATAGTTCGGAAAATAGTCGAAAAAGTGTCACTATATTTCGGCACAAACCTTCATCAGGTGACTGAGGGCAATTCGCCTGCGAAAACTACAACACACAAAATAAACTTAATTGATGAAAGGTTGAAATTGATGAAATTGATTCTTAATTGATGGAAGTTTAAAATTTGATAGAACTGGAGAGGCTGGTATTCGAAGGCATCTCACAGGTGTGGAAAGCAATTTGATGTTCGCCTTTCAATAGAGAGCATTTTCAGGCCTGCACATTGCAATAGAAGACCTGCCAGTAACCATTTCCTGCAGCGCCTAGGACACATGGCCGACGTCCGCGACTCTCTCACATTCGGTGGGACTGAGTTCCACAATCCACATAGCTGAGGCCCGGTAACTGAACAATTTACGGGCGTACTCATTGCGGACCCTGGGAAGCTGGAGTTGCATATTCTCGGTAGCACGTGTTTGCCTGCTCGATACATCGCTACGGTGTTCAAAACGTTCAGAAAAACATTTTGGCTCATGTCAATTGTTTAACGCGCGCCATGGAGGGGGGCGAAATCCCCCCTCCGGTTTTTCGTGGATAGCGCAAAAACGGCGGCGCGCAGCGCCGCCTTTTTTTGCAGACCTGTTCGGCAATGAACTTCCCACATTATTTAAAATGATTGGCTTCGGGTCATTTCAGGTCAGGTCACCAGACCAGGTCACGTGACGAACCCAACTCCAAAACGTTTGCAGTAGTACCACAGCCTTAGTTTTAGGCCCATCAGTTTCAATCCTGCAGGATTTCATAAGGTCATAGATACCAACAATTTATTTATCTCAGATTTATAATATCGGTGACCTAAGGTCAGGTGAATTTCATGACAGATGGTATTGCATGAAATTGCCCACTGCAAAATAACGTCCAGGGGCACTAAACACAATGTGTGTGAACGGAGTCAAACACATGCCCCCAAAATCCGTCCCTGGAGACGCGCTTGGGAAACAAAAAAAATGTAAACAAATTTTGCTATGTAGTTACACGTCGTGGTTCCACAACAGTTCCCATTCAGGGGTGAATCCAGCGGGGGGGGGGCAGGGAGTCATGAATATGCCAAGGTGCCATGCCCCCTCCCCAAATGTCCTGAAACCGTGATTTGACCCCCTTCCCCAAACAAACAAAAAACACGGCCGGACGTACAGCGGTGGATGGCTGACATGGCCCGCTCTATCCCCCCCCCCCCCCACCACCACCGCCCAACAACTTCTCGCTAACGGCCTGCTACCCACTGGCGGATCCAGGGGGGGGGGGCAATAACCCGCGAGTTACGGGGGGGGGCTATTCCCCCCCTCCCGTTATTTTGCAATAACTCCTAAACGAACACCGGTATCGTCACCAAACTTGCAATACCTTCTCTCACATCAATTCTACACATGTTGGCGAAAGGAAAAATATGAGGTTATGATAGGTCAACCGGAAAGGACGTCAGAGTGACGTCATGTTCTTCGCTTTTTGTTGCAAAATAATGGTTTGCGGAAAACGCTGTCAAAGGTATGATGTTTTATATAAACTCAATTGTCTTAAATGAAATTACTGACAATAGACCGGGATATCCAACTGCTATCTCGGATTTTTCAGTTTTGTTTTAATTCAAAATTTTGAGAAATCCAAATATAAAAAAATACGCAAAAATAATAATAATAATAAAAGTTTATTTTTTACAAAATTTTCAAGAAAAAAACAGAATTATCCAAAAACCGGAATAAATGTGATCGAAACGTGTGCGGTGAATATGTGTACCAAATTTGAAGTCGATATCTTCAAAAATGACTGATTTATGACCTTTAAATAAAAAAATCGACCACCTCTTACAGCGTTACTATGCATCAAAAAGCATTTCCGTTTTTGCTTTTTTACTTCTATTTATATGGAACAAACAATGTTCTAAGGTCATTTTTCGCGTTCTTGACGAAAGACAAACCCATAAACATGTGTTACGACGCCTAATGGCCGTAATCTGCAGTTTGACCGCGTGACCTCGGATGACCTTGACCTGACCCAAGGTCATAAACAGCTTAGAAAGGTACGTAGAAGTGTCAGACACATGAATCATACCGATTAATCGACATATTATGCGTTTAATATCGCAATTTTGCGCGATAATTCCATCCATCGAGACCTTTCTTTCGACACGGTCAAACATTTTGTACTTGACCTGACCTGTGACGTCATCGGTAACCCCGAGGTCAACAATATTATGTTTCCCTCGATAAATTTCCCAGGGTTATCGAATGCCGTTTGAATTTTTACATTCGATTTAGCAGTTCCGGAGAACCGAGGGGGTAAAAAATAGCCCCCCCCCAGTAAGTTGCGTTATGAAATATACCCCAGTACCTCGCGGGTTAAGGGCAAATGCCCCCTCACAGGAACATGGGAGGAGGGGGGGGGGCATTCAATACAAGTATGCCCCCCCCCCCCCCGCCAAGGGCGGATCCAGGGGGGGGGGGCAACGGGGCCATGCCCCCCCCCCCCCAAGCCTGTTTAAGGGGGGCCAAACTATGTTTTGCCCCCCCCCCCCCCCCCCAAGACGTGAAATCTAATGCATGCTATATTTGCGTTTTAGAACGGTACTGGGCATCCCAAAATTGCTGCAGTCAAAATCAAGCTAGCCACAGTCAAAAACTGAAAAATTTCGCGCCGCTTCGCGGCATGACACAAGTTTCGCAATTGCATATACAAATTTGGAAAATGTATTCCATTAAGTGTCTTGCAGAGGCCCTCCTTGGCGGTAATTGCTGGCCCCAGGGCCAACTCTCTTCATAAAATATTATCTTTAAAGCGGGCTACATGTTTAGCTTGTCTGCCGAGTTCCGAAAAAGGCGACGCGAACGCAAAGACGCGGATTTCGGCAACCGGAAGCTGTTCCAGCGGTGCCCAACTTGTTGGCCCGAAGAGCTAATAGTGGGGACCAGGCCAGGACTATCTCCCCAAGCCATCTCCCCCAGGCTCCTCCAGATCCACAGGGACCATTTATGCGCGGAAATGTCGGTCTGCCTCTTGCTACTTTGAAACCATGTGCACCGTTACCAGTTGTTTGTTACAGTTCGGTACATAGGTATGTATGCAGACTACAGGGATTATTATCATATGTACTATTGAGCGCAGACTGCCACCGGCCATCGTGATTTACTATCCGAGGCTAATGTATATGAAAAACTACCTTCATTTCAACATTTTGCATCATACCGAGATGTGCAACCAGGAAAAGGGGTTACCTGAGGCTTGGCTCCACTCACGGTCTGGTTCCAATATTAAACATGCGTTTTCCACGACCTAAAATTAAAATGTTCACGCCGCTTCGCGGCGTCACATCAGTGGCCATCGTCATAACGAAGCCATCGTCATCGTCTTCGTTTCGTCGTAACGCTGAATCGAATGAATAACATTTTTAGCTTCTTATCCTCTACAAGGCTAAGAAGCTAAAAATGCCTATGTTTCTGGGTTTTATAAGGCAAACCCGAGCAAACAAAAATTCGCGCCGCTTCGCGGCGCTAAATAACAAGTACCTACTATAACATGCACATCCACAGTAAAAATGTTGCAAAGGCTACATAAAAATTACTACATACACGCATAACAAATTGGGGTACATTTTTTTCTCGTCATTTCAGCCGACCGACCCCCCACTCAAAAATTATCGGCGACGCCCCTGGGTACAGCTGACAATTGACATAGTTTTTATCAGTGTAAGGCAATGTCGGAACAATACAAACTGCAAGCGGAAATCTTTCCTTTTTCGATATCCCAAAAGGTCGAAAACCTAAAAAAAAAAAATGGGGAAAAAATCGAAATCGTGTGGTTGCAAAAATAAGTGGCCCAAATCCGGGGAGAAATTCGAAATTGGGGGTAGGTAAGGTCCGCTAAAAAAACGGTTTGCCCCCCCCCCCCCCCCCCCAAACGGCCGGCTGGATCCGCCCTTGCCCCCCGCACGTTCCTACATTGGCTGTAATAAGTGATAACCCGCGCCCCGCTGGGGGTGCAGAATCTGCCCCTTCCAGGACTTTCTCCATAACTTAAAAAACTATTTTATATATTGACGACCTTATTTTGACAACTTTTCGTATGCTTTAGATGTGTCTCATTGAGAGCTTTCGATTTCCTCCTTGCGCCTCTCGCTGCGGTTATTTGATCTGAAGATATCTGAAGATATATGATCGGGAGATTCAGCCGAACTCGCCCCGTGTTCGGCTGAATACCCCAGCGGGGCGTGGGATAATTAGGGAAAAATATCCCCTCCCCCCCGGTTAGCGACTGTTTTGCGCCGAGGACTCGACGCCCGCCCCCACGTATTTTGTTCCTGCTGACGACCCGACGTACCCTCCCCCCACGCTCAACGACTCTTCGTGCTGACGACCCGACGCTCCCCCCTCCTCCCCCTCACCGCCCCCGGTCAACAACTTTTCGCAGATGAAGCTGATCGTATTTTTTGCCCCTACCCCAAAATCGAACCCTAGATCCGCCAGTACTGCTACCACCCCTCCCCCCGGTCAACAACTTTTGTTTTTTACTGCGACTGTTACTGCGTCCCCCCCCCCCCCCCAGTAAAAAAAAATCCGTGGCGACGCCCCTGCCACCAGCAGTGTGCTCGATCGCGTACATTTGGCTGATTGAAAAAGGTTAGCGAAGATAAGCGGGACAAAATCATCATCAAATGCATATATTTATGTAAGTATTAATATAATGATACAAATAATCATACATTTCTGTCGCTTAATTTATTTGAGAGAAAACAAAATGTTTATACGATGGGATATTTACCAAAGTGAAGTGGGCAGCGTTTTGCGAGAGGGCTAAATGAAAAAGTATGCAACTTTCCGGAACATAAAGAGATGTGTTTTCCGATATCCGTGATATATTGTTAGACTACTAGTAACTGCAGTGTTCGTCACGGGCCCACCAACCCCCAGCCCGGCCCGGCCCAGGCCCATGCACACCAAGCCCAGGCCCGGCCCAGGCCAGGTCAAATTCATAATATTGAGGCCCAGGCCCGGTCCGGCCCGTTCAGATTAAGCATATTATTATTTTAACAAAATTAGTAATCATTATCCTAGCATATTTACTTGTACACTATAAATGTGAAATAATGAACCAACTATGTTAAAAAAAACACAGCCACAGCAACAGTGTGTTGCTGTGTAAGTGAAATGCTGGTTAAAATATTGTTGAGCTCTGACCTGAGCTTATGCGACGCGCGCATTACTTCAAAATTGTCGGGCCCAGGCCCATCCAGAGCCCAGTGATTTCCTTAAAGTTGAGGCCCAGCCCAGGCCCAGCCCAGGCCCAGCCCAGGCCCAGCCCAGGCCCAGCCCAGGCCCAGCCCAGGCCCAGCCCAGGCCCAGCCCAGGCCCAGCCCAGGCCCAGCCCAGGCCCAGCACAGGCCCAGCCCCAGCCCAGGCCCAGCCCAGGCCCAGCCCAGGCCCAGCCCAGGCCCAGCCCAGGCCCAGCCCAGGCCCAGCCCAGGCCCAGCCCAGGCCCAGCCCAGGCCCAGCCCAGGCCCAGCCCAGGCCCAGCCCAGGCCCAGCCCAGGCCCAGCCCAGGCCCAGCCCAGGCCCAGCCCAGGCCCAGCCCAGGCCCAGCCCAGGCCCAGCCCAGGCCCAGCCCAGGCCCAGCCCAGGCCCAGCCCAGGCCCAGCCCAGGCCCAGCCCAGGCCCAGCCCAGGCCCAGCCCAGGCTCAGCCCAGGCCCAGCCCAGGCCCAGCCCAGACTGAGCCCAGGCCCAGCCCAGGCCCAGCCCAGGCCCAGCCCAGGCCCAGCCCAGGCCCAGCCCAGGCCCAGCCCAGGCCCAGCCCAGGCCCAGCCCAGGCCCAGCCCAGGCCCAGCCCAGGCCCAGCCCAGGCCCAGCCCAGGCCCAGCCCAGGCCCAGCCCAGGCCCAGCCCAGCCCATGGCGAACTCTGCTAGTAAGGCATGCATGGCATGAAGCAGACGGAGCAAGTTATTACATTTGTGTCCGGCAACTGATGATCATTGTTGTTTGCTGCAATAGTAAAGGATTACTTACCTGCACGTTTCTGTGGCTCTCAGTGTACGACACAGTACAAATCAGTACATAAGTAGTTTTTTTTTCTTCTGATTCTCACAAGATCGTTGCGGAGATGAATTCGAAGTCAACGCACGTGCTTATCCCAGCCGGCATTTATTTTTGTTTATTGATAGTTTCTTCAGTTGGGTCAAATATTCACATTTAGCCTATACCATGCAGGGGGGTGCGGGTTTGAGGCATCAAAAGAAAGTCGGGTCAGCTGATGATTTGTCCTCCGATTCCGGAGATTCCGAAATAGCCGGCGAGAATTCAGACGCGGCTACTAAATACGACATTCGAGATTACGATGTTAGGGAATTATTTCTGTTGAATTTTCTCGCGAGCTGCGATTATTTATTGAAGTTTTCTTTAAAGTTGTTGTTGGATATTTCGATCCTTCTTTTATCTATATTACTATTTGAGTAAAGTGTGTGTATGTATTAGAGATGCAAAAATTCCCCCAAAAACAGGAACCGGCCCCGCACCGCCACCGCTCATACATGAGTTGGGACCGGCATCAAGGCCGGCCACATGTGGCAGCACCCGCCAGGCCCGGCACGCGGCAGCTCAAGCTAGGAATCTGCATGTATACTTCATTCTACACTTAAAATCTTTTAGCAGGAATATTTATAGTTTGCAATGTGCATTTTGCACCATTTTAACACACACCACATTGAAACACCAATGGATAATGGATATATATGGACCATGGAGTAAAGAAATCCCACACAAGTCAGAACTTGAGATAAATAATCAACAACAGACTAACAGGAAAGTCAAACAGGTCAAGGTGAGTAGACTTCTTTCATCTTTGGTGGTTTGCAAAAATAAAAAAACAAAAATAAGACGCATGATAGATATATAGATCATGCAAGTCCAAACGAGCAGCTTAAAAGTATGTAATAAGTATGCATTCATCACTCAACATCACACAATGCAATGTTTGTAATTGTAATAGCTTCTACAAACAATGTTGAGGTTAGAGGTACTACAACCTACTTACTTATTTGATCAATGTTGACATGGACTAGTAAATACTAAATATACTTCACAGGATAATGGGGAAAAGGCAAGTTTTCCTGGACATTTAAGTATGACAAACATACTAAAAACATTGGGAGTGACAATCATATCTTGAATGATAAAAGTAAAATAATCGACCTGTTTTAAATTACAGAGTATCCTCGGTTTTCTCACTATCCAAGCCAAGATATCTATAACTAACATCTAAGCCAGTCACACACAGAGCCACTCTTATACGGCCTTGTCACATATTTATACAGCCTTGGGCAGTGAGCACAGATAAACAAAGCTTGAGCTACTTCACTGCCAAAGCCAAGGCCGTACAACTGCCTTGGTACAACTTCACACGTCCGTCAAGCTAGCAGCAGATTCATATTCGCGAATCTGCTGCTGCCAGACAGACATTCGCCGGGCTCGAATATACTGCTACTGGCAGCAGATTCGGCGAATGTCTGTCAGCTGGCAGCATATTCGTGAACAACTTCCGCGGCCTTCTTGGCGCATCTTAGACGCGAGCAGCAGATTCAGATATTCGCCGGGCTCGAATATACTGCTACCAGCAGCAGATTCGGCGAATGTCTGTCAGCTGGGAGCATATTCGTGAACAACTTCCGCGGCATTTTTCGCGCATCATCTGAACGCCAGCAGCAGATTCGCAACGTGATGTGTTTGAGTTGAGTTGTTCGGTGAGAGATGGGTACCTTCTAGGTAAGTAGGTATTGATCAACGTATTACTGACTTGAAGCAGTCAGTGAGTAGCACCTCTAACCTCCTCCTACTTACCTAGAAGGTACCCATCTTTCACCGAACAACTCAAACACATCACGTTGCGAATCTGCTGTTGGCGTTCAGATGATCCGCGAAAAATGCCGCGGAAGTTGTTCACGAATATGCTGCCAGCTGACAGACATTCGCCGAATCTGCTGCTGGTAGCAGTATATTCGAGCCCGGCGAATATCTGAATCTGCTGCTCGCGCCAAAAAGGCCGCGTAAGTTGTTCACGAATATGCTGCCAGCTGACAGACATTCGCCGAATCTGCTGCCAGTAGCAGTATATTCGAGCCCGGCGAATGTCTGTCTGGCAGCAGCAGATTCGCGAATATGAATCTGCTGCTAGCTTGACGGACGTCAACTTCACTGCTGTGCGTAATGGCGTCTGAAGTATTTGACAATTGTGAAGCGTTGAGCTCAAAACGGCGCAGACAATTAATCCCGTCACCGAAATGACTAACTTTATCACCATAATTACTTAAAATCACCAAAATGAAAATGTCAACATATTGCGGATTCGGCAGATGGACTTCTTTAAAAAATATTTAAACTTCAACTGACACCAATGGTTAAGATTTAATACTACAGCTTATTTTCGAATACGAACATGAACAATTGTCTTCACACAATTCTGAGGCGTCGCGATTCTGAGGTGTGAAGTTGTGAATATCTGTCAGCGACACATTCGCGAATATCGATCTACTGCTTAATTGACACACGTGATTCTTTTACAGATACAGATACAGATACAGATGTATTGAACAAGATCCTCTCCATGGTGAGGCTTTTCACATGTCCACGTCGTTACAAGAATGCAGATCGAGAGACAGGACAAATGCGCACATTAGCATACACACTACATTCACTCACACACACGATCACGTCTGTGCACTGGCCGACAGTAACGCCTTCCTGACCTTTGCACGGTATGACGATACCCCAGGTTCGACTTTCAGCTTGTTCAGCCAAGTCACACCTCGGTAACACAGTCTACGGCGGCCTGCCCGCGTACGAATGCGGGGGAGGGTGAAGAAGCTTGCCTGCCTGGTGTTGTGCTGGTGCCGCTGGTTGGCCCGCTGCCCTAACGTGGCTCTGAGGTACTCAGGCTGTCCGGACACAACTATGCGCTCTACAGCACTCACTGTGTGGTATGTTGCCAACTGCTTGGCTGTCATCCACTTCAGCTGTTTAATAACGGCCGCGACACTATCTCGGCGCCGTCGACCGGACACGACACGTGCGCAAAAATTCACCACTTTTTGGAGCCGAGCAAGTTGGGTCTCTCCACACGAGCCGTACACGGACAAACAGTACCGCAGCACAGACAAGACCAGAGCTTCCACAACCTGTTTCAGGGCCGAACGCGGTATCACGTGCCGTGCGTGTATCAACGCCGTGAGCATGCCCACACATTTCCGCGACAGACAATCAACGTGAGGCACAAAGCTGAGGTGGCGGTCCATCGTCACTCCTAAGTTTTTCACTTTTTCTGACTCAGCTATGGTGGTTCCGCAGAAAGTCAGGGTAACTGGCGCCAAAGAGCGAAGCATCGCTGGGGTTCCTAACACAAGCATCTGCGTCTTTGCTGCGTTAACCTTCATTCCGTTATGACAGAACCACTGATATACGCGACTAAGTGCGTCCTCCATACGTGCGATCATCAGCTGTATGTCACATTTCTGGCCAGTAACCATCAGCTGAGTATCGTCAGCAAATTGGACCACTGTGATGTCATCAGGCACATGCAGGCACATATCATTCGAGAACAACATGAACAGGAGACAGCTGAGCGCCCCACCCTGGTACACTCCGATCGCGTTCGCCTTGCTGTCGGACAGCAGGGTGGTACCGTCAGCGCACCTCACCTGGACCTGCTGCGAGTGGTTGGCCAAATAGTTGCGGAACCATGAGGTTTCGATGCCGTACGATGATAATTTTTCCAGAAGAATTTTGTGCGGAACCACATCAAAACATTTTGAAAGGTCCAATAGCACCAATATGCAAATATGCCCATTATTCATTGCTTGAAGAGCCTGATCGGTTATGACGTGAAGCGCCGTTTCAGTAGAACGCTGTTTTCGATAGCCGTGTTGTGCGTCCGAAATAACAAAATTTTCTTCCAGGTAAGCTGACAACTGTCTTTGCACAACACGTTCGACTAATTTCATGATAGCAGGCAAGATCGAGATGGGGCGCGTGTCTGACGGTTCGGAAGACGTCTTTCCTTTCGGAATAGGCGTCACCAAGGCATGTTTCCACTCCTGGGGCACAACGCTGGTAGAAAGACTCGAGTTCACGACGTGTAACAAAGCGTCACCTATTCCGGGAAAGAAACTCTGTAACATTGGCACACACACGCCGTCCTTGCCAGTTGACCGAGATGGTTTCATAGACATCAGTGTGGCGTACAGAGTGTCAAAATCGGCAGTTTGTACCTTGTACGCGCATGTCAGCACTCTCGGAAGCCGCGTGGGCACACGTACCGTAGCGGCAGGAACACTGGCCGCCGTGGCAGGACCGATCGCAACATAATAATCGTTCAGCACGTTCGGTGTTATCCTCGGCACCTCACATTTTTGTTGCTTCGTGCCCACAACAGGCCGCAGCACGCGCCACAGTCCGCCCCGGTCACCGCGACTGATCGCCCCCGCGTTACGGTCCAGTCCTGGCGAATTCGTCGCAAATGTGACTCATCAAAACACATTGTTTGGAAATTGGGTTTGAATGTGTTGTCGGGGAGTGTGTCACGTGTAATTATGCAAGGTCATATATAAATTATGGAGCTATTGTGATAAGAAGTTGAAGTGGAACTAGACAGGTTTGCATTCTGTGATAGGTCTTGGCCATTTAAGATTTCTTTGCAAAATGTTTTTGTTTGTGTTTTGCAGTCTTTCCACCTTTATAATTGTAATTGCATAAAATACAATATTTGTTCACTACCAAAACTACAAATGATATGACTTGAATATGTCCTTTCTCATGTGGAACTAAATAGTAAATATGTATCAATAAATATTCTCAGTAATATGTATTTACAATAGTATTAACAATAATTATTATCATATACGTGGGTGGTTTTGTTCCATAGGTACTTATTTGTTATACAAAATAATTTGGGGTGACCTGGGGCAATGGGATGACTAAATATAATATTGTATGCCACCCCACCTAGTTACTAGTGATGACAGTGGAATATGATTTGGGGTAGTTGTTTCTGTTTGACTGCACTCGACTCTCACACTGCTGCAGTGACTGAGCTGATGAATTGATCATGAATTGACCCTGTAGTTTGATTTATTAAGTTTCACTGGTGTGTCCACTCCTTGCTAGGTCGTACTAGTTATCACTTTTAATTTGTAAACTAGGACATTGTTATGTGTTATGCTGGTGTTTTACTGTTGTATATTTTGTTTTCTCAATTTATCATGATCTTTAAGCATGTATGTTCTGACTTCTGCCAATATTTATTTCTATTTTTTTTTTTAATTGATAACTTGTGCTGAGCCCGGCATGAGCCCGGCAAGCCTGAGTTCAGACACAGCTTCAGGCACGCCGGGCCTGAATTTGGGCCCAGCGCCGGCTCCGTGGTCCTGAAATTTGCGTCTCTAGTATGTATGTATGTATGTATGTATGTATGTATGTATGTATGTATGTATGTATGTATGTATGTATGTGGCCATTTTGCAGTTTTGTTCTTTGCTCAGCTGTGCAGCCTAAACTATTGCGAGTAGATGGATGACATTTTCACACGATCAAGGTGACATCTCAACGACGTGGTGTGTTAAGAAACGGGTTTGCTAGGGAGCATAATGAGCGCGTGGCACGTGCTGCAAAAACGACTTTTCTACATTGGTTTAACACGTGGGAAACCCGGAGCGAAATGTGTGAAAAATTCGAAAAATCGTGAAACACGCTGCAGTCCCAGGCCTATATCTTGGAGACTATGCGTCCGATCGGCATGCCACAAACACAAGCGTGTAGAACAATTAACAGGCTGGCGTATGCAATGTGGTTCGGCGAGCAGCGCGTGGCGCGTGCAAAGTTAATGGCTTCACAAACTTAAATCACGCTTTTATGTCGTCCTTCACGATTGAATTCAGTGCTCCGAACCTATGGGACGTGACGCGATCAAACAAACGCATTTTGCAGACGAAGGTACCGGCTTTATTATGCATGGAAACCGAAGCATTCTGTTAAATATTGAATTTAAATATTGAATATTGAAATATTGAAAACATGAGGGGGGGCGGAATCCGCCCCCCCCCCCCTGTTACAAATAGGGTTAAGATCTTCTCATGCAACACCCACAGACCAAGCTGAAGATATAAATAACTGACATTTGCTTTGCATGCATTTTAGAGGTGCCACTTTTCTACCCGCTTACCCACGAGACATGGGTAGTTACTACCCACGTTGGTAGTTGTGGGTAGCACAAGCAATCATTTGGCTGAAGTGGGTAATTGGCGGGTAGCAGAATTTTCAACTTTTCAAAACATGAAAGTTTTAAACCTAATTTCAGTGACTGCGCTTTCATACCAGCAATATCATTCAAGTTTACTGCATGCATTTGCATAATTTTAAGGTTTTTGCTTTAATTTTCTTCAATCCCAAAATAGTACAATTTATGTTGAGGGTCGTTGTGGGTAGTTGACAGCATATTTGAGCACGTGGGTACAGTGGCGTAGCTAAGGGGGGGGGGGGCAAAGGGGCCATGCCCCCCCCCCCCCCCCTGGAGGCCAGGCGGGCCCCTCTGGCGACCGAGCGAGGGCCCCCTGGGGCCGAAGGCCCCAGTGTTTTTGATGGTGTCAGGTGCCCGCAAAACGCCTTATGTCGCATAAAGAACGTCCACGAACAAATCGAACACGAATAAATAACAGCATTTAAGAGCTGGTATTTATTTCGAGGGCCCCTCAAGGCCTTCCCAGGGCCTCCAATTCCTTTCGAGGGCCCCTCAGACATTTCGAGGGCCCCCTCAGGCATTTCGAGGGCCCCTCAGACATTTTGAGGGCCCCTCAGGCCAGGCACGTAGCCAGGATTTCGTCCAGGGTGTGTGTGTGGGGGGGGGGGGGGGGGCGGCGCCTCGAAAGGGCCCCTTCCTGAGCGTTAACACCCCCCCCCCCAAAAAAAAAAGGATATGAAAAACTGGGATTTCGGATTTCGGATTTAAAAAACGGATTTCGGCCACTTTATTTTGTGAGGTTCAACTTTCCAGGGGCCCTCTGATCTGTCCAGGGGCCCTCTGGTCTGTTCAGGGGCCCTCTGGTCTGTCCAGGGGCCCTCTGGTCTGTCCAGGGGCCCTCCAGCCTGCTCAGTGGCCCTTCCGAGCTGGCCAGGGACTGCACTGGCTGCTTTTTCACCCTGCCGACATCCTCAGGGGCCTCTCCGACCTGCCCAGGGGTCCTTCTGTGCTGGCCAGAGGCCCATTCGACGTAATCAGGGGCCATCTGACCTGCTCAGGGACCCTTTCGGTCTGGTCATGGGCCCCTTTGACATGCACAGGGGCCCTTTGAACTTCCCAAGGGCCCTCTGGTCTGCCCAGGAGCCCTCCAGCCTTCTAAGGGGCCCTTCCAACCTGGCAAGAGACTGCGCTTTCTGTTTTGTCGCCTTGTCAACATGCTCAGAGGGCCCTTCGACCTTCCCTGGGGCCCCTCCGTGCTGACTAGGAGCCCATTCGGCATGTTCAGGGGCCCTTTTGGTCTGGTCAGGGGCCCCTCTGACATGCACAGGGGCCCTTTTAACTTCCCAGAGGCCCTCTGGTGCTGGTCTGTCCAGGGGCCCTCCAGCCTGTTCAGGGGGTCCTTAAGACCTGGCAAGGGACTGCACTGGCTGCTTTGTCGCCCTGCCGACATGCCCAGGGGCCTCTTCGACCTTCCCAGGGGTCCCTCTGTGCTGGCTCGGTGCTCATTCGACGTGTTCAGGGGCCCTTTGACCCGCTCAGGGGCCCTTTCGGCTTGTCCAGGGGCCCTTCTGACATGTACAGGGCTCTGCTGAACGTCCAAGGGCCCTCTGGTCTTTCAGAAAGGGCCCTGGTGCCCCTAAAGAACCTCTGAAATGCTCTAAACTCTTAAAGACCACGCTTCGCGTAGTCCATGAGCGTGGTCTCGTCGGCCCTTTTCGGTGCGCTGCGCACTGCGCGCCCGAAAAGGGCCCGCCGGGCCTCCAAGGCGGGGGGGGGGGGGGGTAGCCTCCCTCGCCCCCCCCCCCTTGGCTACGTGCCTGCCTCAGGCCTACCGAGTTATTGTTATCGACTTTTAAAGGAAATAGTTCACCTTCGGAAGTTTTTTCAGAGCACGATTTTATTATATTTTGTAATACAGTTTATTTTTTTATTTTTTAAAATGGTCCTACATCGCGCCAATTCAGGACAGAAGGTCGTAAATTATTAAGTTTATGGTGTGCGTTATTGGTCTGCGCATGCTCAATGGCAGTGCTGGCACTCTCAGACGGTACGGTATATCATATATGCGCCGCATTCCTTCGCCAAAAAGTCAAATATCTTCGGCTGGAGAGTCTTTTCAGCCAAGTTAAGTTGCAGATAAGGATTTCTCAACACGGGCTACAAAACTGCTATTTCAGTTCAAAACCCCATGTTGAAGGTGAACTATTTCCTTTAAAGGAAATAGTTCACCTTCGGAATTTTTTTCAGAACACGATTTTATTATATTTTTTAATACAGTTTCTTTTTTTTCTTTTTAAAAATGGTCCTACATCGCGCCAATTCAGGACAGAAGGTTGTAAATTATTGATTTAAATTATTGAAATTATTGATTTATGGTGTGCGTTATTGGTCTGCGCATGCTCCATGGCAGTGCTGGCACTTTCAGACGGTACGGTACATCATATATGCGCCGTATTCTTTCGCGAAAAAGTCAAATATCTTCGGCTGGAGAGTCTTTTCAGCCAAGAAAAGTTCCAGATAAGGATTTCTCAACACGGGCTACAAAACTGCGTTGGTTACAAAATGATCTGTCCGACCTCCTATTTCCCTACATATGGCAGCATTTGGTAGCATAGCCAACGAGCTACAATAACAGCGCAAGCCCTCATGTGGATGCGCGTGAAGTTATTGTGACGTTAGGACAAAATGTATTGGGGTCTGGACGTTTGGAAGAAGACGTTTGGGATGGGTGGCGGTGGTGGTGGTGGGGGCACGGAAGTTTTTGAGGGGGAATCCAAAAGTCTCACATTTCTGAAAATTCATCATATTTTGCTTGCTTATGCATTGATAGCTGATTTAAAACAAACTTTCCTTAGATAAAGTTGCTTAGATTTTCTTATCAGGAAATGTGTACATTTTGTGCTGATTTCAGGCGGTTTGACGGCTGCTATGGCCCCTTTTCCCCTGGATCTGCAAAGTTTTTTTTTAGGGGGGAATCCCAAAAAGTCTCACACATTTCTGAAAACTCATCGGATTTCGCTTGCTTGTGCATTGATAGCTGATTTAAAACAAACTTCCTTAGATAAAGTTGCTTAGATTTTCTTATCAGGAAATGTGTACATTTTGTGCTGATTTCAGGCAGTTTAATGGGTTTGATGGGATAAAAAAATTTACCCCCAAACTCAAACCCTAGATCCGCAAGTGTGTGGGCCCCCAATTGGCTACGAGGGCCCCTCTGATCCCGTTTGCCCCCCCCCCCCCCCCTGGCCGAAATCCTGGCTACGCCCCTGCGTGGGTAGTGGTGGGTAGTTGAACAGTGTTTGCGGCGCGGCGCGGGTAGTCTCAGGCCTGAAAAGTGGCAGCTCTAGTGCATTTCATCGTTCGTCGAATACCGATAACGATTTTCGTCTCAGAATGTCGTAAAACTTTCACGGAAGTTTTTGTTTAAATCGGCACAGATTAAACATTGCGAGGCTTCCGGTTCCCTCAGCAGCGAACACTAGACTGTACGCTGCGTTTGATGATGTATTTGCCAGAGCCAAGAGTGGTTGCTGAAATTTCGAAAGAGCGGTGATCGGGACTTAGGGACTCAGATTCCTGTGCTAATGTCTGTGCCTTGATACCGGATCTTGATGTCTTGATACCGGATCCTAAATGTCTGAATCTGCAATGTAAACTCAAGCCCAAAGTTGGTTTGTTATAACGACGTTGCTAGTATTGCCCAATGTCCCATACAATCAGCATGAAATATGTGGCGTGACACTTTAATTCAAACCTCCTTCAATGAACTCATTGAGACCTACAATAAACGTGTGCACCATTCATAAAACATATGATGCTAGTCTTGCTAGCTCTAATCAATGCGGGGGCTCCTCAAGAGTAACGTCAAAACGTTTGACAAGTGACCTTTGACAACTATGTAAGAAACACACCATCGAACCGATTGGTATCCTCTATTCGTCACAAACACACAAAGATAGCCTATATTAAGGTATAAGCACAACAATGTGCCCTACCTTGCACCTTTTCACAAATGTACAACTAAGTCGAGATTGTTCATGAGAAAGCGCATGGTTTTGCGCAGTCACGGATATGACGCTACAACATGCGCTTGCCGAGATAAAATGAAACACGAGCGATCGCTCCACCGACAACACGCGTCCACACGTCGCTCGTGTCATCCATGATGAAACACGACCGATCGCTCCACCGACAACACGCGTCCACACGTCGCTCGTTTCATCCATGATGAAACACGAGCGATCGCTCCACCGACAACACGCGTCCACACGTCTTACACTACACTTAAAAACGGCGAATAAAACACGACTGAAACGACGGGGCAGCGCCATCCACATTCAAACAAAGTCCGTGGCTTAACAAGTAGCCTACAGTACATAAGGTCAGACAGACCGAGACGGTCGTGGGCACCACCGGTGAGGCGGCGCTCCGGCCCACGAGGGTACCGGGACGGTCGCGGACCGCGAGGAGGGCACAATCACAAAGGAAACCCGGCTCAGGGCCGGCCCCAGCGGCTCCCGCAGACGACGCCGGCCGCGATACCGGGGAGGCGGCGCCTTTTTTTTCTTCTTTTTTTTCTTTTTTTTCCCGGACCGGCCTATAGCCATATTCCGGGGGGGGGGGCAATGACCTCTGGCAATTTGCCAGGCAAAAAACTACGTTAACCCCGGCCCACGAGGGTACCGGGACGCTTGCGGACCGCGAGGAGGGCACAATCACAAGACAACCCCGCGCTGGCGGCGGAGGCGCCGGTGCCGGGACAGGCGGTCGCCTCGGCAGCGGCGGTCAGCTCCCCGAGGCATCTCTGTCGGACCTCGAAGGCGCCGTTGCCGCTGATCCACCGGCACCGCGCTCCCCAGCCCAACCAGCCGAGTCGAACACCGACTCAGGCCCCGCCTCCCCGGCCTCCCCAGCACCAGCGGAGAGCCGATTCTCGGAGGACCTCCCCTCGGACGACTCTCTCATGAGAGCCGTCTCCCGGAAAGTCGCCTGCAACCCCGCCCAGTCCCCGCCCTCCCGCCCCAGCTCCCCGCCCGCCCGCCCCAGCTCCCCGCCCGCCCGCCTCTCCCCGCCATCCCTCCCCTCCCCCCACCCTCCTTCCCAGCTCCCTCGTAGCCCTCCCCCCCCCCAGCCCCCCTGAAAGTAACCGCTACCGCCGCAATTTGAGACGGTTCAACAAGAAACAATAAATCACCTCCAACAAATACTTCATTAAGTTATTTCTGACTAACTGTTAAATCGTGCTGCTGCTGACGTGGGAGTTGTGTGTTGACTGCCGGTGTCTTGTCGCGGGGGCCCCCTGCTGGATTGGTAGCGCGGCGAATGGTTATGGCTTGGCTGTTCGTTGCGTGGCTGATTTGGCGGGGGATTTCTGCGATGGGACGCCGATGGTTGATGTGCGGTTTTGCGTTGGCGGCGACATGATTCCCTGCCAAACCAGTCAGAAATAACTTCCTGACTAACTGTTAAATCAGGTTACTGCTGACGCGGGAGTTGCGGGTTGGCTGCCGGTGTCTTGTTGCGGGGGCCCCCTGCTGGATCTCGGCCGCGCGGCGAATGGCCGGTGCTGTTCGTGACGTGGCTGAATTGGCGGGGGATTTCTGCGATGGGACGCCGATGGCTGATGTGCGATTTTGCGTGGGCGGCGGCATGATTCCCTGCCAAACCAGATCACACGCCGATGCTGCGCTGCGGTGCAGTGTCCGCTGCGCTGCGGTGCAGCACACTGTTAGGTGATAGTTATCTTGTATTGATAGGTCCCCTCTTAGATTATCTCTACCAAACACGTTTAGCTAAACAAATATAACAGGTTTTTTTTTGCCTTGCGCATTTTTGGCCCACCGCGCAGGTTTTTCCCCTTTGCTATAGACGCTGGGTTTTTTATTATTCAGGACTTTTCGCCCAGCTAAACACACCCCACAACCAGGTCTCGCCGAGGCGCCGGAGCTAGGGAGACTGGCAACAGTCTCCCGCTGTTGCAATGACGGCACCCCACGGCTCCACCAACACTGACACTGTTCAAGTGTATGTAATAAAAATATGTATGTATGTGTGTCTCGTGTTTCACTTATTTTTTGACCTTGAACGAAATACTTAACGTAATGTTAGATATTATATTTACTTTGAACAAATAATTGTTCCGGGTACAAATAAACCGGTTAACGTAATTAGTAACGTAAAATAGCTGCCCTAGTCCCTAGTTTGCTCCGGGTCACATAAACCGGTTAACGTAGTTTTTTGCCTGGCAAATTGCCAGAGGTCATTGCCCCTCCCCGGAAAATGGCTATAGGCCGTTCTGGGAAAAAAAAAGAAAAAAAAAGAAAGAAAAAAAGGCGAAGTTGGAGCCGGCGGCATCTGGACGGCGTCCGGAAGAGGGCGGCGTCTGCGGAGCGCAGCCAGTCTGTCGCCGCAGCCCGGCCATCGCAGCTGCCCAGTCGGCGGGCGCGGCGGGCGGCGCCAGCACCGCTGCGAACGTCCCGGCGCGTGGTTAACCACTTGCCACACCAGTGGCACTCGTGGCGCACACGGGGGGCCGCGCCGGGTGCAGGCTGTGGGCTGGGGCCGAGCGGGCAGGTGTGCGCCGTCACCTTCCAGGGTAGTGCGGTGCGGCGGAGAGGCTGCGGTCGAGAGGCTATGACGGAGAGGATACAGCGACTGCGACGGGGCTTCATCGGACCGTATTGACGATGCCCTTGAGATCAGCGTTGACTGCCGCCGTCGTGTGCCGATGCTACATCTTTTGGACATACATGCGCCGGCGCCGAACCGACCGCTGTGATCCGTCTTTCGCCGAGCCTTCCCTCGCCCTGCGCTGGGCGCCTTGCTTGAGATATTTGTTCTCTCGCAGAGTCTGCTGAAGCCACTTGATTCTGATATGCGTGCGGGTGACGGCATACCTGGAAAGCACGCGGCGGTCCCTCTCCGGACACTTCGTTGCCAAGCACTCGGTCAAACGCCGCACCACTCCGAGACCGCGGTCGACGTCTTGCGCGCCATGCATCGCGCCGAACACTACTTCGAACTCCTCCACTTGGGAGAGCCACAATGCACTCGGTGTCGCGAGGCCGCCACGGCTGAGTGTCAAAATCCACGCTGCCGCGTCCGGCGGGGCTTCTTCAGCCCTTAGCTGGCCTGTCACGCGACCCAGGCTAGCGTCAATGTGCTGACACTTCTTTGCGACAAAGCCTGCCACGTACGCCAAAGCCTGTTTTGGGAAGCTCAGGTCAGTGGCAGTGCTGCTGCTGCCGGCTTCGACGCCGCTGGTCCCCGCGTGCTCCATCTCAGGTGGCCGTGGATGAGGAAGTGGCCTGTCCGCCGACGCCGCCACCTCGCTCATCAGGTCGGACAGCTCCTGGTCGACGCTGTCCTCAGCGTTCGGCGTGAGATCGAGTGCCTCGGCGCTGAGGTATTCAGGTGCGGTTTCCTCTATGGCGACGGCCACACCAGAGCGTCCCGGGCCGCTGGCGGCCACGGCTGGAGCAGCGCCCATCAGAAGGAGGCGGAGCCGCGCCTTTGCTTCCACCGCCGTCGGACTGATGTTCTGGCCTCCCATCGCGCGGACCTGAAGGAATTACGTCTCATTAACGTTGCGCTGGTGTGGGAGGTAACACGTGCATTTCGCTAACTCATAATGCCCCTCAGAGATATCGCCGTCAGCAGTGGTATTGCTGCTGAACAATGCTGATCCTTGCTGTGTTTAGCACCGGAGTCATAAACTATTCTTCCGACTATCAAGGATATTTGTATTATGACAAACTGAATGTTTTCGCACCTCGCATTGTAAGCAAATATCTCGTAATAAGTGACATGGTATGTCGTGAAGCATACATTAAGCAACTATTTAACTGTATTAGTATTACCAGGGCTGCGGAGTCGACATGATTTTGGCAACTCCGACTCCGACCTGAAAAAATCGACTCCGACTCTGACTCCGGCCTATATCCGTTCTCCAACCGCATGCTAGAAAGCAATAACTGCAATGCCATGTCTTACAGCTGGCCAGTCAGTGCGCCGCTCTCCGCCACCTCGCCTCCGGCAACCAAGTTTATCAGTCAGGGCACCCAGGGGTGTGGATTTCCAAGAAAAAATATTGGGGTGCTCAAGGGCGGATGTAATCGTGCCATGCCCCTATACGACTGAAATCGACCGAAAGTTGGCATCTTTTCTTATTAAGGAAACCTAAACAACGTTTACAAAGTCAAGGTTGTTTTAAACATAGTTAAATACACAAGCTAGCATCCTTTGTGGTCGTGCCACAGCCACTGGCCAGTGTTTGGCTGAGCACTTGAAACTCACAGGACGTAATCAAGCCATAGGTCATACCTACGACCCTGCTATAATCTCAGATTTGTATATCGGTGACCTAAGGTCAGGGCAGTTTCGTGACCTTCCCATTATAAGTCAACGAGAAAATATACAAATGTCTTCGTATCAGAGGGTATGAATTAGATCAGAATAATTATTTAAAGATTATGCTATTATAGCTAATGTTTGATGAAGTACAATTATTGCTCAGTGACCCACTACAAGATCGAGTGAGGTTATCTGAGGTGACCAGCACTTCTTTGCCAAAAACTATCGATAGCATACAATGAAGATAATAACGTGAGACCGACACCACTGTGTATTTCACGTCGAGACGCGTCCGATATTGCGCAGCACGACATATCTGGTTCACCATATGACCTTAACACGCGCCCTGGAGGGGGGGCGAAATCCGCCCACCCCTCCGGTTTTTCGAGGATAACGCAAAAACGGCGGCGCGCAGCGCCGCCGTTTTTTGTATACCTGTTTAGAAATGAACTTCCCGCATTATGTAAAATTCTTGGCCTCAGGTCATCTCAGGTCAAGTCACCAGACCAGGTCACGTGATGACCTCAACTCCAAAACGTTTGCAGTAGTACCACAGCCACAGTTTTACGCCGATCGGTTTCAATCTTGCAGGA
This sequence comes from Chirona hameri, assembly GCA_036785665.1. NCBI lineage: Eukaryota > Metazoa > Arthropoda > Thecostraca > Balanomorpha > Balanidae > Chirona > Chirona hameri. Next base: position 14,637 of record JAXIVJ010011850.1, on the reverse strand, counting down.
CTTCATAAGGTCATAGATACCAACAATTTGTTTATTTCGGATTTCTAATATCGGTGACCTAAGGTCAGGTCAATTTTGTGACCGCCAACACGGTTTTATCAATAACTATAGACATAATGAAGATAGAGAAGAGAAAACGGTACCAATATGTTTTTCTCGTCGAGACACGTCGCCCAATATGCAACATGACCAACTTGGGTCACCACTTGACCTTGACCTGAGGTCAAATTTCTCAGTTGACCTAACCCGGTCACCATGAATATGATTCGAAGCGCCTTGACAAGACACACGCGATGGCGTAAACATTATTGCTTTATCTTTATGAGGTAAAAGGTTATTTGGGGAAAACAGTTTTGAAAACAAAATCACCTTTTTGACATTCGATGACCTCTGGAGCCTAAACTATTGACCTGAGCTCAAATCTGAGGACACCTATGTCGATTGCATTTTTCAATGACTTTCATTTGCTTTTTCCGTTTGCTGCTATCTATCATAGTTCCCGACATATTTGGGAGTGTTCGAACCGAAGTCTTAAAAACTTGAAAATCTGACCCTTGATGACCTCTGGTGACCTCAATATTGACCTGAAAAAAAAATAACGAAATACTTTCGAAAGAGCTTGTCTCGAGCTATCTAACGTCGTTTCCCGCTTGTCGCTACGTTGCGTGGTTTTCGAGATCATAGGGGGGGGGGGGCGAAATCCGCCCCCCCCCTCCAGGGCGTGTAATTATCAGAGGTCCTCCAGGGCGCGTGTTAAATTACCGTGACCTGAGGTCAAATTTTGAATTTGACTTAGGTCAAATTCATTCGAATCATACCATGGTCACTCATACCATGGTCAATCATACCATGGTCACCATGGTATGATTCGAATGTCCTTGACGAAACGAGCACGATGACGTTAAAATGGGCGCCGTGTGACCATAAAAGTCGGTGCGTTCAAAACTCCAATCATTATCAGATGACGTTACAATTATTGCTGTATCTTCATCAGGCGGAAATCTACCGCTAGATGAGTAAACTGTAGGTTTCATTTTCCACTTTTTTTCTTTCGAAAAGGGGTGTAAACTGTAAAGGTAATATCCCTAGGCCGACGACTATTATACCGACCAAAGTAATCGCCAATTGTCAAAAATTCGACTCCGACTCCGGACCGTAGTCGGAGTCGGTAAGATTTTAGCGACTCAGACTCAGACTCCGGCCAAAACTGCAGACTCCAACCGACTCAGACTCCGCAGCCCTGGACTATTAACACACAACTAATATAACTATTTTAGTCATGATGTAGATAATATTACAGAAGATAAAACCGTACCTGCGAGAATAAGTTTTCCAAGCAGTCTTGGTTCAAGTGCGCTGTGAAGATAAACTTCACTTCCTCTCGGCGTTGTAGGTAACTGTGAAGACCACGCAGCGCCGCAGAGGACATCACGAACCCGTGCTGGAAGGGTAGGAGGGCGCGTCGTCCGAGGGCTCTGGTCTCCTTGATGAAACTGGAGAACTTCAGGAGGGTATCATACTGGACGTCCATGGCACTGGTCGCCCCAAACGCGCAGCGATGGACCTTGTCCGCGAGTAGACGTCGGCTGTTCATAACGTCGAAGGCCTGGTCGACGTTGGCGATGAACTCCGCCTGTCGCACATACTTCTCCCCGAAGCAGTGGGTCAAGGCTGTCCCGACCTTCTCGCTGAGCGTCTGGGCCGCAAAATACACTCTTTGCTGCTCTTGTCCAGACACCTGAAAGGAAAGCGAAGAAATAAATTGTTAAATGAAATTAAGACATTTAGCGTTAGTGCCATGCAAGTCCAGGTACCAGGTAGAACGCTCAGGCCGAAGAAGCGGTGACAACGCATCGAGTAATTTAGCTGCGAAGACCCCGCAGCCGCTATAACGTGGACGAGGGTCACGCGACCGGCCGGCCGTTCGCCTGTATAGGGTTAACGCGTACGTCCCTCCAAAATTTGTATCGCTAGGCTTCTTTGTTTACCGGTCGTTTGTTAAACGAAACAGATCTGTTTGCCACAAGAAACATAAGGTAAGACACATGTTGACAGGTTGACAACAGGTTCATGTTGACAGGTTGACAGGCAATCTTTGGGGTCATTTTGACATACTCAACACAAAACCATATTTAGGTGAAGTGTGTCTTATGTGGGATACCTTGTGATGGGATTTCATAGGTGGGATATTTCGTGGACATTCCACATGACATCTCACCTCCAGGTGTTTCAGGCTGAATCGAGGGCACAGTCGCAGCTCCCCGGTGTCCGCGGCTAGGAGGTCCCGAAACACGTCCCTGTTGAGCACCTCGCCAGTGGGGAGTCTCAGTCCCTCGTCCATGATGTGATTTCTCGCCAGTTTGAGCAGATGCGGAACATCGGCGAAGGTGAAGATTTTCCTACATGAGACACAACAGGCGAATAATGTTATAGCCATGTCTTCCGTTATTTTGTGTGCTACTGCGAAGACGGAATAATTTTGAAAGCGAGGACGTATACAACCATTAAAAGTAAACAAATCACTATCTTACCATTGGGCTATTTTAACCATTGACCTAATTATCCAGATTATGACCTAATTATCCAGATTATCCAGATTATGATCCAGATTATACACTCTGACATTCGTAAGAAACATCCATGCTGGTCAGAGCCATGCTATACTTAGCCGTGTTCTATTCAATGACAATGACGTTTAATATCATAGGATTATGGCAGGATTGTCCATGAACTCGCCTGTCTGGATCAGAAGGATGGATGAAAGAAGGATCTTCAGGATTGATGCCAAGGTTGTCCTCGGCGACAGAACCCCACAGCAGTCGGCGGTTCGGACCACCGAGGTCACATACGGTCGCGACGACGTGGCATCCCGTCCCCTCGACAGCCTCGATGATGGTGAACAGGGTACTTCGGTCCATGTTCTGGTCAAACCCGAAATACACCGGCTGTTTCCACTTGCCACACAGACTTCGGGCCATCACCACCTGCATGTGTGTGTGGGGACCGTACACTCTGTCCTCGGCGGCATCATAGCACAACCGTGGATCAATGTTTATCTCGTCGAAACAGAGAACAGTGAGCCGCTCGTGGTCTGTGAGGGTCCCGGTCACGGACGCATCACGCGTAACGCCATTTGCAGCAGTCCGGGAGGAGTCTGAAAGTGGCGAGTCCAGGACCTCAGGGACGTCATGCCTGGCAGGGGGAAGCCCACCATGTTGCGCAGGAACCGATAGGACTTCCGGCCCATCGACCGGACGGAAAGGGCCAGGGTGATGTCCTCCTCCCCCCAGTGTAGCTGCCGTCTCGTCAAAAGGCGTGCGGTCTGGGTTCTGGTGAACACTTTACCCATCGCCTCCTGCAGCTCCTTTATGGTGCGGTCAGCATCAGTCCGCTTCAGCCGCAGCCGCTTGAGCTCCTTGTTCAGCTGCCGCTCTCGCTGGGCAGAAGAACGGCGCTCCTTTCTCAGGTCGGTACTGAGCTTTCGTCGGCTCTCGGTGACAGCGGCATGTCTCCTCTTCATCATCGACAGGTCGGTCCCCCTTCCACAGTCGGCATCGAAATGGCGTTCCTGCGTCCGGTCTCCTGCAAGCAAATGAGCCAACCTTCAAGATCAAGCACTTCACCGAGTCTTAATAAGTCTGGAAAGGAATATGCACCCCTTTCAACCATACATGGGCACAAATAATAACAAAAATGTTCCAATACATGGGTCAAGCCTTCCAGAAGCACTGGGATTACGTATCCGTTTCAAACGATTCTTCAAGGATCACTGATTCACTTGGGACATCAGTAGAAGAAAGGATTGGTCAAGCCATACCACGGCTGTCATTGGGTCCTAAGGCCCTGAATGGTAATATTTGTTAGTAATAATACAACAGTGGGAAAGCAGTAAACATATAGTCAGCACACTCTCATGACTATCGATATTCATACAAAATAGTAACCAGTGTGGACACTCATGACCAACGACGAAGATTGAATCAGGCACAGTGCAAATTATCGCCGTTGACATATGCCTTACGACACAGCAACAACAAAAAACGTTGAACACAGAAGAGTAATTCGAACGAGGGAGGTTTTACTTTGTTTCCCAATGTGGACGTTTGAGTGCCAACAACGTTTTACATTCCACTCTAAAAACAATTTTGTACTCTAAAAACAAAGTACACAATTACCTTTTCGGAGTAGACACTTGATCTTGGTCATGCTGCGATCTTGGTCATCTAGTTATTAACGTACCTTGTATGCCATGTACTAATTTACGACAAAACTATCAGTGTATACCTTTGCATAATCAGTGCAGTGAAACGGGAGTTATCCCTGAAACCCTCATAAGCAAGCAAGCAAGCAAGCAAGATGAAGACGGTTTCGGCCCATCTGTAAGACTACGTTCGTTCGAACGCTTCGCGTTCCCACTCACTCCGTCTGAATAAGACTCAGATGAACTCAATTATGTAGCTTAATATTCTTAGCCGTCATCTATATTACTATTTGATAAGCGTCTGAATGTCTGTCTCTGTCTTTCCGGAACGAATTTAACACAGTAAAGCGGCAGTTGTACCTTGCAGTGCCACATTGCTATAAACACGTGATGTACGTGATTTTAAGGCTTTCAAACGAGTTTACGGATACTACCGAGTGGTGTATAATTCGTACATTTCCGACGCATTTGATACGATAGTTACAGACAGTTTTAGTTTGTGCAGTTTTGGGCGAAGGTTTGTGCTGTAACTAACATAGAAGGAGGTGTTAAAAATTATTTTACCGTACAAAAACAGTTTACGGATACGACTTTTACATCGCTTCACTCCAGTCGAAAGCCAATCACATCCGACCACGGATACTAAAGTGCCACAACTAATGTCAAGCAACCACGGAATCACTGCGAAACGAAGGTCATCGACATACGGTACGGCATTAATCAATGAACATATACGCTAAGCCGGGGTGGAGTTTTCACGGGTTTAACGGGTGTATAACGGGTGCCATAGGTGTACCACGGATATAATGGGTGAGTGCCGGCTATAACGGGGTTATCACGTGTTCCCCATGGGCACAACGGGTACTACGGGTGTATGTCGGGCACCGTAGGTTTTTGACGGGTACTTCGGGTGTATGACGGGTACAAAAACGTATTATAGGTACGACATGTCTCACGGGTAGTATGGGTTATCAATCCCTAATTGCCTATCACTGACTTGCACCACCACTGGACACCAGTAATCGCCCAGCAGAGCGGACGGGTTAGCACTAGTATTCCATCTATTTGAGCCCAAGAATAAAAGTCGGACTTGTCTGAAAACCAGGTAGCTAGGTTAGTGATCGATAGAACACTTTAGATCTGGTGAAATGGAAGCATTGTTTGCCTTTCCAGCAGGCTTTGTAATATATTGTTAACGGTTATTACATACAACTTTGTATTATTAATATCGTGTGTGGTAGTGGTATCAATCGGTTACCGAAATTTTGGTAACCGAAAAAATGTTGTGACCGATTTGGTAATCGGTCGGTCAGGCTTATACATTTTTGGACACTTTTTTTGTCAGCCTAATCTAAAACAATTCACTTCTTTGTCACACTTTTACACATTATATCCAGCAAATTTGCTCCAAATTCAACCAATTAATGTAAATACTAAATAGAACACGTCATTATTATATCAAGATTGAAGATATTGCTCACAAGAGGAAGTGAGGTCCTTAAAAATAGTATTGTATACCATCTCAACTAGCAAGCACAAACAAGTAACAAGTATGCCCCTCCAACTTTGGCCAGATAAAATGTATTTCTTCTAATGTATGTATTTATGTAATATGTATTATCCAGCAAATTAATATGAAATGATAGGTCACATTTTTCTATCCTGTTTTCAATGTGCTTTCGGTCTTGCTTGCAGCATCCAATGTGCATTCGGTCTTGCTTGCTTTGTAAATCTATTTGGTTCGCTTTTTCACAATTATTATACTGTCTTTTTGGAAACTGTACATGTGTGTTTTATGATGTTAAACAAAGTAATGTTTACAGTATCTTATCTACATAAATAAGTATAAAATTTGAAAATCGGGCAAATTTTTGACATTTTTGGCTTCAACCAAAATCGGCCGGTATTCGGTCAACCGAAACGCCTTCCATTCGGTATCGGTTTGGATTCAGTCAGATTTTTTTTGGAAAATGACATCACTAGTGTGTAATATGTACCACAGGGCTTTCGAAACATAGGCCCTGTCATGCTTGATCTTTACCGAAATCAGGAACTATAGGTGTTTTTTTAAGGTGGTGCAGTTTCAACTCGTCGAAATATACGAATGCATAACTGAAAATTTGGTCGGCCTACCATGCTAGTTATAGCTTACTTAGCCAATAAAAAGGAATGCTGTGTCTTTCGAAGCAGGAAGCGGAAACGAAACAAACAATATGACGTCAGTATCCAAGAAATGGCCGTGAGTGGGGGTCCGGGATAACTTCAGAGTTTGTTCGGGGAGAGTTAGCCGAGCACGGAGCATTAACCGTATTTGTCTAGTTACCGAAAGCACTGCGAAGTATAAACATTACAACATACTTTGAAATAGTGTAGGAGAGGAATTCGGTGAGCTAGTTGTAGGAGTTCCGAACGCAAACGTGATGACATGGATAGCTATGTATATTCCTGATTTGCCCGAGGCCAAATTACTTATTTGTGTTGAAAATCCCATTTACTGAGCGGTGCCTCGGCCCTCGGTGTCCCAGAGTTTAGCCTATCGCCCGCGGTTATAGCGTTACAGTCGCATCAGGCGGCCGAGAAAGCAGATACATGGTCATCTTCAGACAGCTTGCGTCGAGTGGAAGCCAGTTTTTACCTCGATGATCTCAATATCGGTGTGTTGTTTTTACCATCACGAGAGCACAGAGGCATTTACCCGTAGTAGGTATGTGAGATAATTTGTTTTTGTCAGCAAGTTCAGCAACGACCATCTCATCAAAAGCCCATGCCATCGGAGACACCGCTTGCTACATTGGCTAGCATTGGCTAGATTGGCTAGCATTGGCTAGCATTGGCTAGCATTGGCTAGCATTGGCTAGCATTGGCTAGCATTGGCTAGCATTGGCTAGATTGGCTAGCATTGGCTAGATTGGCTAGCATAGGCTAGCATTGGCTAGCATAGGCTATCATTGGTATTTGCCATCCGCGACATGCCGACGCTGCTTAACATGGTAATCCTAATCATCTGGCCTACAAATGATTACTGTGTTTGCAACTTTGATAGAAGGAAGTAGGTAACTGTATAAAGTTGAATCAACATGGATCCCTCTGCCCTACAGCTTAAAAAGAACATGCACGATTATCAGGTATCCAGGGGAATATCTTCATACGAACGAAGCTTTACAGGAATGCCTGATCAATGTTGGTTGTCTGCGATCCCAATGTCCCAATGGGGGTAAATTGGAGCATTATATCCTTCGATTTTTGCCATAGCAGTGCCAGCGGTGATGCACTTGCCTGGAATGACCAGGCTTATGGTTTCATTATTCTGCCCGAACTGCTACACGAGCAAGTAAAACATAGTTGCAAAATATTTAGAAAGGAGTGAGTGGATCTGCAGACAAAACAAAATATGATTATGAGTGCGGGCAGCAACCAATCAATCCAGGAATACTCATTTTGTAGGCACGATTTATTCGAAACAAAATAATCACATTTGTACACTGTTTAGACGCATATCTATCGGCATTGTCAAGAAGCTACACATCCCTATTGACGAGTTCCCAGCCTTCCGACTGGTGCCCAGTCTCCTCACGAGCCTGGCCGTTTGCCCGTCGGTCGGGCTGCGGTATTGGCCTCGGCGGCGGCTGCTCCGTGGTTCTGGTGTTGAGCGCCAGCATCCACCCAATCATGTCCTGGCGGTTTTCGGCGGACAGCCGACACGAGTCCACCCTCAGGGGTTCCACCTGGCTCTCACTGACCATAACCGGGCCCGACGCGCCGTACAGCTCGAAACAAAACTTCTTGCAGCGGTCCTGCACCACGCGCATGTGGAGGTTCACCAGCGGCACGATGCCGAGCGGACTCCCATCGCCTCGATTGTCGAAGTAGCACAAATTGTTCTGGAGCAGCACGAACCAGCGGCGCCGCCAAGGGAATCGCGACCGACAGCGGCCGGCCAGTGAGCGTCGCTCCGTCAGCCAGCCGCTGTGCTCCGGGTGGCGCAGCGCCAGCGCCAGGTCGTCGGCGCTGTCCTCGACCGGCACCTCGAACGGGTACGACTTGACGCTGTTGTAGAGCTGCTTGAGCCGGGAACAGGGCAGGATCGGCCGGCCGGCGTGGTGCGCCATCTCCACCAGCTGCTTGACGCCGGGCCGCTCGCGCACGTGCGGGTTGTGCAGCAGAGTATTGAGCAGCAGCAGCGCGCTGCACAACACCACACAGGCGTCGACGGAGGCGAACTCTGTACTGTTCTGGCGGCAGAAGTGCTGCGCGAAGCAGTTGACCACGCGGTCGATCTGTCGGCTCTCGCTGGGAAGACGGAATCCTCCGAGCAGCCGGCGCAGCGACGGCAGCAGCGGCTGGCCGGAGAAGTCGTGACGCTGCACGAAGGCGGCCAGCACCTCCTGGTTGAAGCTGGCCGCCCCGCCGAAGAAGTCGCCGATGACGCTCTTGCTGAGGCCCGCGGCGGTGTGCAGGAACTTGGCGACGCCGGCGGCGCCGCTGTCCTTAAGCAGACCGTACTTTCGCAGGTAGCTGATGCCGCTCTCGGGCCGGGCGTTGAACTTGGAGCAGGCGATGGTGCGCTGCCGTCGCAGCCGATCGCAGGAGGAAGCTCTAGCCGACATGTTGTAACGTCCAGACACCTTCAGGACAGCTGGATAACAGCCGGCATCCGGTGGAGATCAGACTGGGCAGCTATTGCAACCTGGTGTCCTTCACGGTGAGGTCGCCTTGCTCACAGAGTCCTCACTGGATCAGACTGAAATAACGCTGGAATCACCGGCTGTCCGCGGTTCTGAGCACTTCTCGGAGCAAATGAGCGGCACCACTCAGAACAGGAGACTACCACAGCGCGTCGTCTATGTGATGTGCTGTCTGTCTCACCACCCAGCAGCACAGCACCACTCTATCCCTGTGCTCCGCCTCACTACCACTGGAGTCTGCCCGCTCTCGGACGCCACTGAGGTCTGCTCGGGTGCAGCCACACTCCACATATTAGGAGCAGCTGCCGGCAGTCCGGCTCGGAAGTCATGACACATCCAGTGTTATCACTGCGAGGACATCCGTCGCACCAAACACGCTGACTGTTGTCACGGCCCCGACCCCACCGGAACTTCCCCTGCCACTGTCTGCGGCCTCAGATGCAGACTGCAGCGGCCGCGCTCGACTGCAGCATCGGACTGAGGAACTGTGGAAGGACATATATGGTGACTGGCGGCCGTGGGAGGATGACGTCACGAATGATCTAATTCAAGACTTTACGTCACTGTAACAAAGTACCAGACTCGGTCACTGGCGGATCCAGCCGTCGGTTTGCGGCTGGAACCGCCAGTGTTTGGCAAAAGTTGGCAATGGCCATGCCAACTTTTAGGAGCTGGAGTTAGCAAACTGCCATATCAACTTTGCAACAAGTGACACCAATTTGGAATCAGCTATACGTATACTAACTTGGAT
>JAXIVJ010011849.1:5000-42174 GCA_036785665.1 Chirona hameri | reverse complement strand
AATAGCCTCGGAGCATGGGCTTGCCTGCAACGGTTTTCGGTGGTTTTGGCCCAATTTGGTCCACTTAGGGTGAACCAATCTGTATAAAACGCAAATGGGCATCGTTTTGACCACGCCGGATCGAATGGTGAACAAATCATGCGGATCGGTTCCATAGCCTCGGAACATGGGCTGGCCTGCAACGGTTTTTGGTGGTTTTGGTCCGATTTGGTCCACTTAAATGGAACCAATCTGTAAAAAAACGCAATACGGCACCGTTTTGCACCATGCCGCATCGAATGGTGCAGAAATCACGCAGATCGGTCCCATAGCCTCGGAGCATAGGCTTGCCTGCAAATTTAAACTAAAGGCTTTGATCCAATTTGGTTCATTTAGATTAGACTAAAGTGGATAAAACGCGAAACGGCACCCATTCGGCCAGTTCAAATTGAATGGTGAAAAAAATCACTCAGATCGGTCCAGTAGTTTCGGAGCATGGATTGCCTGCTAATCTGGACAGTTTTGTAGACCCTCCCTATTCAATACAAACAAGTCAGTAATAAATTAATATGAGGAGTTGACTATTTAGCAATAATAAATGTATCACGTGATCAAAACAATACATACACCCCTACACCGGCAAAATAATGGTGCGGCAAAACAATAGCCGAAGTGCGCCAAAAAAAAAACTTTGGACCTGCCATATACGGTCATGCTCCGCCCCGTTATGGTCACGTGGCATTTGAAGGGGGATACAGTCATCAGCGATGTAAAGCATTCAGGAACGCGCGGCGCGAGCGGGCATGGACGGCTGCCGCTGGCAGTCGGTTCCATACGGCGGCAGCTCGGTACGGAAACTGCCGCTGGGTGGCGGTCAGCTGGACGCGAGGCAGATGGAGTGAGCCAACGCCGTCCGAAACAGCTCGTCTCTGGCGTTGGGAAGACTCGGCACGCGTCGCAAATAGAGCACGCAGAGCGTGGGGCGACTCGCTGACATGCAGCGCCCTGTGCACGTTCAGGCAGTCACGGTGGCGAACAATTTTCCGCGACTCTCTGCCATCCGAGTGCTTCAAGAGCAGGGGATATGTGGTCGCAGCGGCGAGTACCACTCACAAGCCTGGCAGCGAAGTTGATTATTATCTGCACTCTACCTAGGTTACACTCGGCCGCTCCACCCCAGACAGACAGGCAGTAGAGGATGTGCGGAAAGACGTGAGCTTGGACTAGGAGCTTCAGAACCTCAGTAGTGAAATGGTGCCGAGTTTTGAAGAGGGACACGAGGATTGCGGTGCAACGCCGAACGATTGAGGAGATATGGGGTTCCCAGGTGAGGTGTTGGTCGAGGAGTACACCCAGTACCTTCACTGAAGATGATGGGTAAATATCTGTGCCAGAAGTAGTAATGTGGAAGTTGTTGGTCTTTTTGAGGGAGGGTTTGGTGCCAACCAGCATGAAGTCTGTCTTTGTGGGGTTCATTTTGAGGCTATTAGACTGGAACCAGTTTTGTAGGCACTGGATGGACTCCTCGACCGGGCTTTCAAGTTAGAGAGACCGACGACATCAGGAGTGGCGGAGTCAAGGAGTTGGGTGTCGTCGGCATAGGATAGTAGGCGGCCGTGGGAAAGGAAGTTGGGTAGGTCATTGATGAAAATGAGGAAGAGGATTGGACCGACTAGGGATCCCTGGGCCACCCCATGGGTAGAGTGATTGAGCCACCGCTGACCGTCTGTCTCCGACCGCTCAGGTAGTCCCTAAACCACTCCGAGGACACCCCGCACTGCTCAAGCTTACTGAGAAGGACGCCATGATCAATACTGTCGAAGGATTTGCTGAGGTCGATCGTCGTAATCGACGCGACATGGCCGTTGTCGACAGCCCTTGCCAGCCATTCCACAGCGTCGATCAGAGCGTCCTCTGTCGAGTGACATGGACGGTAAGCATATTGCATTGGCGTCAATTCATGGTGGTCAAGTAGGTAAGAGCTGAGCTGCGAGCAGATGACTTTCTCCGCGATTTTCGACAGTACAGAGAGTATTGAAATGGGCCGAAAGTTGTTGAGGTCAGACCGATCGCCCGACTTAAACACTGGAGTGACGCGCGCGATCTTCCAGGAAGAAGGGAAAGTACATGGCGATATAGAAGAGTTGATCAGGTGTAGGAGATGACAGTCGATTACAGGAAACACTTCTTTACAGCAAGGAGAGGCACACCGTCGACACCGACGGCCCTCGATGCACTCATCTTCCCGATTGCGGTTGAAAGTTCCGGCAGAGTGGCCGGGTACAGGGAGAGGGCTGAGGCACAGACACGGTACGGGCGCGGTCCAGCCGGAATCGTACCAGCACTGTCGCGCACGGCCGCTGCCTCCGCTGCGATACGAGGTTCGACGGAAGCGAAGTGGGCGTTGAGTTCGTCTGCCCGGTTGGCCAGGTCGTCATCGGGTGTGGCGCGCCCTCTCGCTGGCTGCATTGCGAACTGCCTGAGGCGGTTCCAAAAAATACGCCGCTCGCTCAGCAGACCGCTGCACAGGTACGAGCGACGTGCGAGGGTGATTAGTCCCCCCACTCTGTTTCGACATTGCTGGTACGTGCGACGTGCCTCCGGGGTGCGGCAGTGCTCCCAGGTCTCGCGGGCGCGGTCGCGCTCCTCCATGGCTGCGGAGACTTGCGCGTCGCCACGCAGCCACGGGCAGCTCGGTCGGCGTGACGTCACGGTGGTGGTCGGGCGGTGGATGTCGACTGCGGTGTTCCATACTGTCATGAACGCGTCCACCTTGTCGTCGACGGTGCTAGAGGCGTGGAGCGGCTCCCAGTCCGCGAGCAGCAGGCTCAGGTTGAGCGCGTCCCAGTTGACGCGTTTCCACGGCCGCTTGGTGGTGGTGATTGGTCGTCGGCGGTCTCTGGGGACGCCGTCCCTGTTCGCCCCCCCCCCCCCCCCAATCATTTGGACAAATCGCCGCCGCTGGTTAGAGCTATAGTCGGTTAAGAGCACTTGTCGCGAATCGTATGACGTTTGGCTGGCACTGGAAGGAGTCAGATGGACGCGACTTACTACCGGAGCTACGGCGAGACCGAAATCCAGCCGTAATCTATGAACCGAAGCGAACAAGCTGCGCTTCGAAAGTCGAAACAACCCCCCTCGCTCACCAGGTCAGCAGTTGTCGCAGGTGGTCCCGCCGTGTCTCCCTCACCAGGTCACCAGGTGAGCCCTCACTAGGTCACCGAGTCAGCCCTCACCAGGTCAGCAGTTGCCGCAGGTGGTCCCGCCGTGTCTCCCTCACCAGGTCACTAGATGAGCCCTCACTAGGTCACCGAGTCAGCCCTCACCAGGTCAGCAGTTGCCGCAGGTTGTCCCGCCGTGTCTCCCTCACCAGGTCACCAGGTGAGCCCTCATCAGGTCAGCAGTTGCCGCAGGTGGTCCCGTCGTGTCTCCCTCACCAGGTCACCAGGTGAGCCCTCACTAGGTCACCGAGTCAGCCCTCACCAGGTCAGCAGTTGCCGCAGGTGGTCCCGCCGTGTCTCCCTCACCAGGTCACCAGGTGAGCCCTCATCAGGTCAGCAGTTGCCGCAGGTGGTCCCGCCGTGTCTCCCTCACCAGGTCACCAGGTGAGCCCTCACTAGGTCACCGAGTCAGCCCTCACCAGGTCAGCAGTTGCCGCAGGTGGTCCCGCCGTGTCCCCCTCACCAGGTCACCAGGTGAGCCCTCATCAGGTCAGCAGTTGCCGCAGGTGGTCCCGCCGTGTCTCCCTCACCAGGTCACCAGGTGAGCCCTCACTAAGTCACCGAGTCAGCCCTCACCAGGTCAGCAGTTGCCGCAGGTGGTCCCGCCGTGTCCCCCTCACCAGGTCACCAGGTGAGCCCTCATCAGGTCAGCAGTTGCCGCAGGTGGTCCCGCCGTGTCTCCCTCACCAGGTCACCAGGTGAGCCCTCACCATGTCAGCAGTTGCCGCAGGTGGTCCCGCCGTGTCTCCCTCACCAGGTCACCAGGTGAGCCCTCACCATGTCAGCAGTTGCCGCAGGTGGTCCCGTCGTGTCTCCCTCACCAGGTCAGCAGTTGTCGCAGGTGGTCCCACCGTGTCTCCCTCACCAGGTCACCAGGTGAGCCCTCACCATGTCAGCAGTTGCCGCAGGTGGTCCCGCCGTGTCTCCCTCACCAGGTCAGCAGTTGTCGCAGGTGGTCCCACCGTGTCTCCCTCACCAGGTCACCAGGTGAGCCCTCACCATGTCAGCAGTTGCCGCAGGTGGTCCCACCGTGTCTCCCTCACCAGGTCACCAGGTGATCCCTCACCAGGTCAGCAGTTGCCGCAGGTGGTCCCGCCGTGTCTCCCTCACCAGGTCACCAGGTGAGCCCTCACCAGGTCAGCAGTTGCCGCAGGTGGTCCCGCCGTGTCTCCCTCACCAGGTCACCAGGTGAGCCCTCACCAGGTCAGCAGTTGCCGCAGGTGGTCCCGCCGTGTCTCCCTCACCAGGTCACCAGGTGAGCCCTCACCAGGTCAGCAGTTGCCGTAGGTGGTCCCACCGTGTCTCCCTCACCAGGTCACCGAGTGAGCCCTCACTAGGTCACCGAGTCAGCCCTCACCAGGTCAGCAGTTGCCGCAGGTGGTCCCACCGTGTCTCCCTCACCAGGTCACCGAGTCAGCCCTCACCAGGTCAGCAGTTGCCGCAGGTGGTCCCACCGTGTCTCCCTCACCAGGTCACCACGTGAGCCCTCACCAGGTCAGCAGTTGCCGCAGGTGGTCCCGCCGTGTCTCCCTCACCAGGTCACCAGGTGAGCCCTCACCAGGTCAGCAGTTGCCGCAGGTGGTCCCACCGTGTCTCCCTCACCAGGTCACCGAGTGAGCCCTCACTAGGTCACCGAGTCAGCCCTCACCAGGTCAGCAGTTGCCGCAGGTGGTCCCACCGTGTCTCCCTCACCAGGTCACCAGGTGAGCCCTCATCAGGTCAGCAGTTGCCACAGGTGGTCCCGCCGTGTCTCCCTCACCAGGTCACCAGGTGAGCCCTCACCAGGTCAGCAGTTGCCGCAGGTGGTCCCGCCGTGTCTCCCTCACCAGGTCACCAGGTGAGCCCTCATCAGGTCAGCAGTTGCCGCAGGTGGTCCCGCCGTGTCTCCCTCACCAGGTCACCAGATGAGCCCTCACCAGGTCAGCAGTTGCCGCAGGTGGTCCCGCCGTGTCTCCCTCACCAGGTCACCAGGTGAGCCCTCACCATGTCAGCAGTTGCCGCAGGTGGTCCCGCCGTGTCTCCCTCACCAGGTCTCCAGGTGAGCCCTCACCAGGTCAGCAGTTGCCGCAGGTGGTCCCGCCGTGTCTCTCGCTGGGTCGAGGTCAGAAGACAGTAGACGAGGTCGTACGCCAGGTCCCCGAACTGGCACATTTGCAGGTCCACAAACCGGATCTGCTCGGGGTGGTTCACACCGTCCGTGTCGGTGGTGTACTGTTCGGACAGAGGCAGCAGTGGTTACACGTTAGAATTAGCTGTAACGGAGTGTTCACTAGCCAACGATACTCAGCTGCGTCAAAATTCAATACGGAAAACTGAATCAAGCTTAAGGAAATGCAAACAAAATGTGAGACATGCTGTGACGAATAATGCATCCGTGTTTCAGACGAGACCCAATACAAATTAGCGTCGACATTAAAACTCCCACAATGCTATAAAAGACACGCACTCGGCTGATGAAGGGAAAACGCGCGAAAGGAAGACACCTCTTTGGTTGACCCGATGACCCCACACAGCTGATTTATCAGGACCCTGTCTATAATCTGCTTATTTTCATGTATGCATAACGCGAACCTTGACGGATCGGCACCTTGAACATCATGTTCACTGTGCTGGATTATCACCTTGAACATGATGTTGCTGATCCAGAGGTCTCCGTGCACCAGCGTCACGCCGTGGCGGTCCTCCGTGAAGGTACTCGTGTAGCCGGCGCTGTAGTGGCCCTCCGCGATCAGCCGGGCGATGGTGGCGGCCTCGGTGGCCAGACCGGCGTGTTCCAGCGCCGCGCAGCACGGCGACAGGACCACCGACAGCTTGTCTGCCCGGCCCGGCATCTTTGAACGCACCTGCAGGGCAGCCGAGCGTCAGATATCAGCGCTAATATTGTCAGAGGTCAGAGGTCAGAGGTCAGTGGTCAGTGGTCAGAGGTCAGAAAGGTCATAGTGGTTAGCTGCCGATGTTTCTGAGAGCAAACGGTTATTTGGACCGCAATGTAGCGGGGTTTCGTGTATGTACTATTTTCTTTTAATATCGCGAAAATTTTGTGCGGGTACTGCAAAAAATGATGAGAATAACGAACCGCAATAAACTAATATTTACCCGAATTTCGCATACCAGACGTCTCCTTTGCATGTCATGCCAGGGGCGGCCGTCTTTCTTCGAATGTGCCACATCAGGTAGATACGTGTGAGGTTTGGCTGGCGTGTGGTGCTGTCACCTTACCTGCCTGAGTCGGTCGGCCTTCTTCGAGTGCCTCTGCCGCAGCACACAGCCGAGGGCGTGGAAGCGCGCCACCGCAGGCATCACCAGTATCAGGTGCTCCAGGTCCAGACCCGCCTGCCGTAAACGGGGTGACGCGACGCCACATATACTGGTGACGCCCTTGGTCATCCTTGGGACAAACGTGGTAAATCGCATACTTCTGTTGCCCCTTTGTTGAATCGTTCACCTTAGAAAGAACGGGAAGTGATATAAAATGTTTTATACGTGGAGAAAGGTTGAAAATTCCACATCTGGCTTGATCTGACCAGTTTTTTTTTTGTATAGAGAAATTATATATTTTCGAAAAGGGTTGGAACTAACCGTTGAATATGACGGACGTAATATGTAAGGCCAGTGCGTGACGTTATGCGTCAGATGCGTGCACCGAAGGATCCGGTTGGATCCAATGATCCATGTTGGCTCTAATAGTGGGTGCGTGCATTTTTCACCGGTGCAGGGCCAGCAGGGCGGCCGGGCGGCTCATTCGGTAAAACATTGTGCTCGGAATCGATGGGTTCCAGGTCGAGTCTGGCTACTGGCGAGGTCATTGGGCCGGTCTCCAGCGTGGTCGGCATGAGAGACCCCGGCGATAAATGATGGCTGTCGCATCGTCGCAAAGCGCCACACCACGCACCACATGGGCTACAGGTACCACGATAAAGGACGTTTGACTGATACCTCAACAAAGGCGTCGCCGTTTTTTTATTTCTCATACATAGGGAAATAGTTTTGGAGACATTTATCTATACTTTGTTCGGAATTACTGCAGTTTTCGGTGTCTTAACCCTCGCCCTACGGAAGTTTGTTTTCACCTTCGCCCTACGGGGGGTCCTAAAAAGACCCCTCCTGTTAACTTCCAAACCAAGCAACATAGAGCAACGCGGTAAGAACCAACATGTTGCCCGTCATGTTTGGAATCTAAGGGTATGACATTTTTTTAGGTTTCGGGTCAACAGGTGACCTTACAGGTCAAGTGAATGACATCGGATTGACCACGTCCAGAACAGCGATTTTGCTCTGTCAGAAAACCTCAAAATTAGAAATTGATAAATGTAAATAAAAAAGCATGTTCCTATACCAGTTTTGTCTCAGAAATACAGAAAAGCTAGTTATTTGTTCGTATATGGTCAAAAAAGTCCCAAACAGTTATTTAAAGAATGACATCATGAGTTTCTTACACTTACGGAGCCATCACCCAGTCAAAAATGGAGATATTGCTTTGAAATTTGGTTTGGGTATTTTCCATACTCAGTTCTCTCACATATATTCCGTTTTGTTTTTACATCTTCGAAAATGTTGATTTTATGGTTATTTTTTATTCTTTTTTATTTTAGGGTCGAAAAAACCCAAAATTTTGGAAATCTGAGATTGTCATTTCAAAGAGAATGCCATTTTCTATCTTTACAGAATTGCGTTTGCAATTTACTTCAAAACTCTATTTTCTACGATTTTTCAAACATTTATCGTTTTCCACCAACATGACGTCATCAAAGCATCATTATCTCCCAAAGTGCTACACCAATTTCAATGGAATTTTTACAGCATACGTATAATTGTTGTAAACTTAGCTACTGCAAATTTCAGCAAGATTCGCCGTATATGTAACAAGTTATGCAATACAAACCTCAGGGGAGGGGGGATCGTTTTAGGAGGGCGATGGTTAAAAACATTTGGAAAAAGTCGAAGTGCAATATAAGGGATCAGGTGGATATTTTTGTTTTTCTGAAGAGAAGTTCGCAAAAATTGTAATGCAATTTTGGTAGCAGAAAACATAAGGCATATTAGGGCGCAAAATGTGCCTTGTTGGTTGTTTACGGCACACTTCTTTGTGCTTGCTGAAAGGAAACAACGGCGGTGTTTATGGTTCTCCCATCCCTATCGCAGTTGCCTATCTACTTATATCCTTCAAATGACTATGAAAGAAAGGGAGCTGACATGGAGATCGGACGTTTCTTCAAGAAAAAGGTAAGTCCGATGAATCGAAAATGTATTGTATTGCTAATTGCATAGGTACAAATTATCAATGAGACAAATTTTCAATGCACGTTTCGGAGTCTTTGGTAACCAACATGTTACTTTATTTGCTTTGTCATTCCTGGTAATAGAGAGGGAAGCTGGAAAGACTAGTTTCAGTTTGCTTAGGCATATTCGTTGTTATTCGTTCAGGTTATCTTAGAGTACCAATGTTTCGTTTGTCTTTACAGGGTGTCCCAAAATTGATGAGCGTTTTTTTTAAATACAAAAATAAGCAGAATGAGTGTGGTTCATGATCCCCATGAATCCCCACAAACTCGGAAACACTCCCGCATGCGCTCCGGCACCTCGCTCATCAGGTTGTCGAGTGTGTGTGTGCGTTGATTATCCGCCATGCCGTTTGGAGGTTTTGTACCAGGGCCTTTTCTGAGGTAGCGGGCGTCATCTTGTTGGGGTCGTCCTTGACGACTGCCCACATATTTTCGATCGGTGACAGGCATGGCCATTGCCTGGCCTTTTCTGAAAAAGCCCGAAAGTGACTGCGACACCAACTCTTGGTCTTCTTGGCGTGATGGACTAGAGCGCCGTCTTGCTTCAAAAAGTGCTCTAGACATGTCCGGCAGGAGTTTGGCATCGGTTGGCAGGCTATTCCCCTTCTTCGCAGCATCGCTGATGTTCTGGCCATTTTTAGCACTTCCTTGGCATAGTAGTCGGCAGTGGCTGTCTGACCGCGGGCACGTTATGCGGATCAGAGAGGCCTTTGTTAGCTCGTCATGCCCCAGACGAGGACTTTCAGGAGGCCGCTTTACCGTCTCGGTGATATACAACTCCTCGCTGTTTTGGGCCCAAACCCGGTCGTTTAATAACGATTGGGTGGACACGATTCACCGACGGCCTGATTTTGGGTCATGACACTTGTGACTATTTGCAACCCCGTGGTTATGCATCGATGTCTTACACTTCTTCACCATTGACGAGATGTGGTACGGGCTTTTTGGGTATCTCCGAAGAAATTACCTCTGCCTTGCCCAAACGGCCAAGCTCGGGTCGGTCGCTGGGCTCTGTGATCACCGACATGTGCATATTCCTAACTAAACCAAATTGAAAAAATCTACCCTTTTGGGGACCAAATTTGACACGTTCTATGTCAAATTTGGTCCCCTGTTTGGAAGGCTGTAATTCCTTAAATATTAATTGTACAATATTTTACCCAATCAGGGACGCCTTGCCTGAACACTTTTTGGTGTATTCCTAATTGGGAAAATAACGAAAGTATTTCAATTTAAGCTTTTATGACCCAAAATATCGGGGCATGTTAGGTGTTAGGAACTTTCTGGCACATATCGCAGTCTACCCTAGAAAATAACTAGGTTTGATCCCTGAAAAAGCTACAGGGTAAGTTGCGACCTAGGTTTAATCCAAATTAAGAGACCTTACTTTTGTTATAAGATCAGAAGTAAGATTTAAGAAATAGTTGACTTATTCGTAAGTGTCCTATAAGACACCATGATCCTACCCCAACTGTACTTTCCTACTTCAACAAAAGTCTAAACTCTTTATTTATAACTATATCTTATCTGGTTTTCGAAAAAAAGGAAGGGAATTTGACTGTAAGCCCAGTGCACTTAATAGTTTTGAAATCCATTAAAAACTTAAGAAGTTATTAAAGTTTCCGTTTGAAAATTAACCTAAGGGACCAAATTTGACACACCTCGAGTTAACCAAATGGACCAAATCTGACCCCCAAAAATGGATTCTTCGATTACTTCCAATCTAACAACATTTGTTACATTCGGAGAACAGTTTCCGATCGCTCTCGTCGAGTAGAACACGAATCCGTTGACGTTTTTAATCAAACCTAGTTTTAAAAAAGTTACACACATTTTACGTTTTTATGGGTTTTTTTAATATTTATTTTAGTGTCCTTGTTGTGCTCGCAATTTGCTTATTATTGATCGAATATTTAAACAAAGCATATATTTGTGTTAAGCATGAATGGGGCTTTGTATATAAGGTGCGGAAATCCTTCACAATTTTTTTTTAGGTTTTGGGCTACTTAGAAACACATGTTTTTTGCACAAGTTTTTGGAACGTAACTTTTTTGTTTTGGAACTTTTTTATAATCAAACAGCAAATAAAGATGCGGCGTAACGAACCACATCTTTTGGCAATTCTGAATTTTAATCAAAACGATATTTTTGAAGTTAAAAATGTGAAAAATTGTAAAAAATTATGTTTTTTAATTTTAGGTTTTGAATATGCATTTTTTTAAAGAAAAATGTGTACAAGGATAAGAAAGACCGTCTTACGCCAAATGTTAACAAACAAAGAAATCAAATGTCAGTATAGAGGTTTTGAAGATATGGGGTACTTAATTATCAAATTGATGAATATTTTGAATTTTCACCCAAAAAAAGTTATGCATTTTTTCACAATTAAAAATATGATTAAAATGTAAAACACTATGAGCATGCTGAATTTCTTTTCGGATTCGAAATATGTTGTTTTATTTTTTAAGTTATCCATCACCAAAAATATATATCAACAACTTTTTTTCGGAAAAGTTTTTTTGAGTTCCGACAGATGGATGTTGTAGAACTAGGCGAGCGGAACAAGAATCTATGTTTTTATTTGCCTCTTCCGGTCTTACTTTATTAGTTAATGAGTTTCGCGTTTTGAGAAATTTGTCGGCCAATTTCATGATCTTCTTCAACGTTTATACTCATATTTTGCTCAATATTTGAAGAATCTTAAAAACAAAATTATATTTGGAACCAGCATGAATGGGGCATCATTTTACAAGTAACAAGACCCTTTAATCTTTCTTTTTCGAAAAAAAATAAATTCGAGATTTTTCGAATGTCAATTTTATCAGTTTTTTTTTTACAATAACTTGAGGAAATATTAAGTATTTAAAGAAATGGTAAACAGAATCTTGTTTGTCATGATATAACGGATGTGAATATGTATTGTCTTAATGCTCGCTTTTTGAAAGAAATCTGTTTTTCGTAAAAAGAGATACCTTTTTTTGAAAATTTGAAAATTTTATTTTGAAAAAGTAGTTTGGTTTTCTATATTGCTAGGGGTAACCGAAGGTAATTTTGTAATAATAAACAAGGAAAAAAACATGTTTTTTACTTCTACAAAAATAGCTCCAGTCCTCGGAACAATGTTATGGTAGACGGAAATGCCTATAACATAAAAACCAAAATATATAGAACCAAACCGATTTCGGTTTTGGATAGCCAATAGTTGGGTCTACGTTATATGATGTACTTAATTTTTAAATTGCTTAACTTTAAGTACAATTACAAATTAAGTTTGAATGCTTTTCACTTAAATAAAATGTATAGAGCCAAACGGTTACAAGTATTAGATGAATGTGATAAAGGACTATCAAATAAAAAAAACAAATTATTTTAGAACGACTTAACTTTAAGCATAATTGTTTTTAAAGTGATAACTTAATGGTAGATGACAATAACTATAACTTAAAAACAGAATGAAATAAAACCAAACCGGTTTCAGTTTTTGATAGCCAATAGTTGAGCCTACGATATATGATGTACTTAATTTTTTAATTGCTTAACTTTAAGTACAATAACAAGTTAAGTTTGAATGCTTGTCCCTTAAAAAATAAAATGTATAGAGCCAAACAGTTACTAGTTTTAGATGAACAAGATCCAGGACTTGCAAAGGAACAAATAAATTGTAAAAAAAAGTCTTAACTTTAAGCAAAAAAATTAAGAAAATTTTGTATTTCTATTTTTAGGTGAAATTTTTGTCTGAGCGAAAAGTTTATATAAGTTAATTGATAGCCCATTCAATTTCCTATGAACTTCTTTTTTGTTTTTTCAAAAAATGTGATACAAAAATTTGTTTCAATTTTTTTTAGTAAAACGTTAAGTGCTGCCACCTGGTGTTAAAATTATTTTTTCCTTTTTGAACAGTTAGGGTGAACAAGAATGAAGACATCATTTTACAAAAAAGTAGACCCTTAAATCGGTTTTTTCGACCTTTTATCACTTGATATACTTTTTTTGTCAATTTTTTCAGTTTTTTAACAATGACGTCAGAAGTATTAAGTATTTTCAGAAATTGCTACCTTTTTCAAATTGGTTTGTACTTAAGTAATATGGAAATGTATAAAATGAATCCTCTTTTTGGAAAGAAATTGTTTTTCGCTAAAAAGTGTTACTTCTTTTTCGACTTTTTTTATTTTTGTTATTTTTTAATGGCTTCGTTTTCTATATGTTTAAGTGTTAACGAAGGCAATTTTGATATAAAATTGCCTTCGGAAATAAGGAAAAAAAAACATTTTTTCTTCTTCAATTTTTTTCTTCTAAGTCCTGCAAATAATGCAATGGTAGACGGGAATGCCTATAACTTAAACACCAAAACGAATAGAACCAAACCAAACCGAGTTTTAATTGCTTAACTTAAAGTTCAAATTCAAAATTTTCTATTTTTTTGGATTTTACGATTTTCACTCAAAAACTACAATTTATAGAACCAAACGGTTACCAGTTTTAGATGAATGAGATTTCGGACTTTTGGGAAAAGAAACACATATTTTTTTCAACTAACTTATATTATCCTTATTGATTTTTTTTGAATGCCTTAATATTTAGGACACCTCTAGGGTCGTTACTATTTGTCAAACCTAGGTTAATTTTTGAGAGCGATGTGTACTCGTGCTTAGAATTGCAAATAGGCAGTTTATTTTTTTTATAACTTTTTTGTATGACGTTATAGTAACCCAAACTTAAACACGTTTTGTGTCCTTTATTCAAGTATAATCTAGGTTAATTTAATATGGTAAGTCGTACACTCGGTTAGGTAGGTAATGCTGCTGTTTTTTCATGTTTTATCAACAAATAAAGATTTTAAATAAATAAATAAATAAAAATAAAAATATAGATCAAACCTAGGTTAGTTTTGGACCACAAGAACTTCTATCCCGAAGTAACATACATGTGATATTATATTCAAGATAATTTATATAGTTCCGCTATAAATAACGATTACATCACTTAGGGTAGATTTGGTCCATTAGGTTTACGAAAACTTGTAAACCAAATGGACCAAATCTACCCCAAAAGTCTGTTTTTCTCAACTTTGACAACATTTTTTTCAACTTTATAGCTAGGTTTGACTACTTTAAACCTAGGTTTGACTAAGATACATCTTTTATTTATAACATGCCCAGAGGCGAAAGTCACGTAGCATGTATAGGTAAGGAATTACAGGTCTTTGAAAGAGGTATTGCGGGTCAGATTTGGTCCATTTGGTTTACGATGGGGACCAAATTTGACGGGCCCATGTCAAATTTGGTCCATTTGGTTAACCCCACGGACTGGTTTCGATACCATTCCGTTTGTTTGCAGGTCGTGGGAAACGGTTGAAACATGGGCACCACCAACCGCTCATCAATTTCGGGATAGCCTGTATATACGGGTAAGCTCACATTTTAATCTTTAAAGTATTGTCTCATCTGAAGTTCCATCACTTTGCGACTCAAGCTTCGTCTCTACTGACAGTCTGTATCTGATCAGTCCGTTTATGTTTTCCACAATTTTGAAATGAATGACAAGCAGCATCACTATCATTCTTCTCCCAAAAGTTATTTCCAGAAAACAATGTAACGATTTTTGAAGGTTTAAGTTCAATGACCTCTCCTGACCCAAACATTCACCTGACGTCAAATCTGGGTTTGTTCGCACATCGTTTGCTGTTTTAGCTCTCGAGCTAAAGACTATTGTGTAAGGGATACCCATATATGGCCGAAATGAAGATTTTCGAATAATTTATTGTTATTCACTTGTTACCAGTAAAACGACTTTTTGGGCGACGACCGAGCGGGCGCGCTCTGGTAAAGCTAAAACAGGTTTGAAATATGAAACGGTACGGGAGCTCACGTGCGCATTTACTGTGTCCCAATGATGAGTAAAACGTTCAATAGTTTTACCGTGGTTATTACGAGCGAGCTACTCTTCTCACTGAAGAGTCACTACTGTGACTCTTCTCATCTGAGGTGACCTCAACTGTGATCTCTTAAAAAAATGCGCCGGCCCCTGCTCGTACCCGTCTGGAGGAGTTTTTTATCAGATTACTCAATGTGTCAGCATGTAACCACGCCCACTTTTACCTCGGGTTCTCTGCTTGACGTTTGTATTGTGTCTTGTCGTAGCCTCGATACTGACTGTCGTGCGACTTTTTGTGATTTTAGTCCGCACCGCATCATTCGTTCCTGCATCAAGGTACCGCGTAATCGCCGTAGGCCCATCGTCACACAGTTGCGCTGTCTGAAGCGAATTCACCAGGATGTGTTCCTCTCTGACTTGTACTGTGCGGACTGGGGCAGCGTTTTTAGCTCGCCAACCGTGTCTGAGAAGTGGGATGTCTTTTATGTATATTTGTGCCCATACTCGACAAACATGCGCCGATACGATCTGTTCGCGTTCGGAACCCGGCCGCCCCTCCCATCTCGGCTGTCACCGGGGACCTCATGTCTCGCCGCCGTGCCGCACTGCGTACCAACGGGCAGAGCTCGACTGAATACCGATACCTGAACCGCGCCGTCCGATCTGCCATCCGCAGAGACACTCGCGAGAGTATAGAGGCCCGGATCAGGGAGCGCGGGCCGCACTCTGTCTGGCGGAGCATACGGAGCATGGTGGGAGGTAAGCGCTCTGGTACACCGGTGCTGCCCCAGCTGTCCAGTGAGGAGGAACTGAACTACTTCTTCGTCTCCGTCGGACCGCGAGTGGCTGCTGAAGTGGCGGACCTGGGCCAGAGCGCGGCCCCTCGGGTACCCTGCCGTCTACCCCGGGTCGGTGCTTGTGCTTTTGCTGTATTACCCATTGATCTTGACACTCTGACCTGTACGCTGCTGAGCATGAGGAACTCGCCCGCTTGTGGCGCGGATGGTATATGTGTCCGAGTTCTGAAGGCTGGTTTCCCAGCTGTCGGCGACGTCATTTTGCACATCATCAACACCTGTCTAATCCAATCAGACTATCCATCTTACTGGAAACACTCCCTTATCCACCCTATCTTCAAAAACGGCGACCCGTCTGACCCTACTATCTTCCGTCCGATATATACCAGTAAGGCGCCGTAGTTGGCGATGAACGAGCGAGCGCGAAGGAAATGTATAAGAAATTTCAACTCGATCGGACAAGTAGTTTCTGAGATACAGAAAGGGCGTGCACGTGCGCACGTGCAGGTGTAACCAGCTTTGACTTGTGGGAAAGTGGGGGCTGAGAAGTCCCTAACCACACACCAAATTTGAACACAATCGGCCCAGCCGTTCCAGAGATATAGAATAGGGGTGTGCACGTGCGCCCGTGCAAAGCCACCCCACCCCTGACTTGTGGAAAGGCGGCGGCTGAGAGGTCCCTTACCACACGCCAAATTAGAACACAATCGGCTCAGCCGTTCCTGAGATATATAATAGGGGTGTGCACGTGCGCACGTGCAAAGCCACCCCACCCCTGACTTGTGGAAAGGCGGCGGCTGAGAGGTCCCTTACCACACACCAAATTTGAACACAATCGGCTCAGCCGTTCCTGAAATATAGAATAGGGGTGAGCACGTGCGCACGTGCAGAGGCACTCCACCCCTGACTTGTGGAAAGGCGGCGGCTGAGAGGTCCCTAACCACACCCCAAATTAGAACACAATCGGCTCAGCCGTTCCAGAGATATAGAATAGGGGTGTGCACGTGCGCACGTGCAAAGGCACCCCACCCCTGACTTGTGGAAAGGCGGCGGCTGAGTGGTCCCTTACCACACACCAAATTTGAACACAATCGGCTCAGCCGTTCCTGAGATATATAATAGGGGTGAGCACGTGCGCACGTGCAGAGGCACCCCACCCCTGACTTGTGGAAAGGCGGCGGCTGAGAGGTCCCTTACCACACACCAAATTTGAACACAATCGGCTAAGCGGTTCCAGAGATATACAATAGGGGTGTGCACGTGCACACGTGCAAAGCCACCCCACCCCTGACTTGTGGAAAGGCGGCGGGTGAGAGGTCCCTTACCACACACCAAATTTGAACACAATCGGCTCAGCCGTTCCTGAGATATAGAATAAGGGTGAGCACGTGCGCACGTGCAGAGGCACCCCTCCCCTGACTTGTGGAAAGGCGGCGGCTGAGAGGTCCCTAACCACACACCAAATTATAAAACAATCATCGGCTCAGCCGTTCCTGAGATATATAATAGGGGTGTGCACGTGCGCACGTGCAGAGGCACCCCACCCTGACTTGTGGGAAACTGGCGGCTGAGGGGTCCCTAACCACACATCAAATTTGCGCATAATCTGCCCAGCCGTTGCGAAGTTTTTGCGAGAAACCCTTTTCAACACCCCTCACGCGGCACGCGCCACGCGCAGTGGTAGGCACCCACATGAGTCGAAACTGGTCTCAGACAGGGTCAATTGGATGGGGCTGCTCAGCAAAGAAGTCCGCTTGTCAATCGGACTTGTGGTTGTAGAGCTATGAGCTTCTGAAAAGCGTCGCCAAGGGTCGGGTCGGGTCGTGCGGGCCGGGCCACTCATAATCAGATTTTTCCCATATACCACGGGAGGACGATCATTCCTATCATTTCCTATCATTATTCATTCCGTAATCATTCCTATCATTTCCAAGGTCGTGGAGCGAGTCGTTCAACGACAGCTATATCATTACCTCTCTTCAAACAACCTACTGTCTCCCAACCAGCACGGCTTCCGTCCACACCACTCGACGGAAACCGCGCTAGTGACTGTCTCCGACCTCATTCTCACTGCCGCCGACAGCGGGGAGATCTCACTTATCTGCTTGATAGATCTCAGCAAGTGTTTCGTCGTTATTGATTACAGCATACATCTTAGCAAGCTGAGCTTGTACGGTGTTGACACGGAATGGTTTGAGGCGTACCTCGGGCCCTCCGCGGCCACACACAGTGTGTCTCTGCGTGACAGTGGTGGCACTGATCGAGTCTCGCCCCCGCTCCCGAACACCATGGGAGTGTTCCAGGGCTCAGCTATCGGGCCGCTACTGTTCTCCGTGTTCGCAAACGCTCTTTCACTGCACGCCGCCGACGCCAAGGTGTTGCAGTACGCTGACGACACCCAGGTGTTGGTCTCTGGCAAAAAGAGCGAACTCCTAGCGCTCATCTCCAGCATGGAAAACTCGCTGGCATCTTTGGCCCAATGGTTCTGCGCGAACGCCCTCAAGGTCAACGCGAACAAAACACAACTCATTGTTTTCGAAAACCGCCAAAATTTGCGCAACTTTACAAATTTTGAAGTCACCTTTCGTGACACAAACCTCGCCCCTTGTAACGAGGTAAAAAATCTGGGCATAATTTTCGACAAAAAACCTGACATGGGACAGCCACGTGGTGCCGTCAGCCGCCGCTGCACTGGAACACTTCTGGGTCTGTCACACGTTCGTCACGTGGTGCCTCAGGGTGTCATCACCTCACTTGTAACAGCCCTGGTTTTCTCGCGGGTCCGTTACTGCATATCAGTTTATGGTAACGGCTCAAAAAAGAACATAGCTAAGATACAGCAAGTCCTTTCTTAGCTGGGGAAGACGGGCATTTTCGGCCGAACTTATTGCGTCCCTTGAAGATGGAGTAGGTGGGTTTATAACGAGTAAAAGTAAGATTATACATAGGCTTGTAGAATATTTTACGGCAATGTTTAGAGAACGTCCGAAGGAGCAGTGGACGGCGCAGTTCATGAGTAGTGCCCATATAAAGCAAATCAGTAACAAGGAGAAAGCTTCTCTAAGTTGCCACTGAACCTAGCAGAGCTTGAGGCAGTGTTGAAAGCAATGACAAAAAAACAAAAGTCCTGGTTCAGACGGATTTTCTGTAGAATTTTACCACCATTTTTGGGGTGATTTAAAAATGTTTTTCTTTAAAATGGTAAATGAATGTGTCGACACTGGAGTTCTCCCATTGACGCTACGCGAAGGGATTCTCACGCTTGTGCCGAAATCGAATAGACCGCGATCAGAAATTAAATCATATAGGCCAATAACTCTGCTAAATGTAAGTTACAAAATCATTGCTGCGGCGATAGCAAATATAATCAGGAATCTGTTACCATCAATAGTTGACAAGGATCAAACAGGCTTTATGAAGGGTCGATTTATTGGTGACAATACTCGTCTAGCATACGATTTGATGCAGGAGTTGAAAAAATAAAAAAGGAGTGCTCTTTTTGTGAGCTTGGATATTGAGGACGCCTTTAATGCCGTTGATTGGGAGTTTGCGAGGATGGTGATGCAAAGACGAAATTTTCCTGATTGGTTCGATATGCTCTACATCGGGTCATACTCGCGATTAGGGATGGTACTTAGATTACATTGGATTGATTAGGAGCTTATCGCGTGAATGGAAATATATACCATGGAAAGTGCGAGCTGAATACCCTATTATCCATCCACGAGTGGAGTTCGTATTAAGTAAAGAAAAAGGAGCCAAATATTTGTATAATATTGTATTACAAAAACACACTAAAAAAATCAGAAATTCTTGGGAGCAGGGATGGGAAGTAAAATATGGGGAAGTAAACTGGGCAGATATATATCTGTCAATTTACAAAAAAATCGTCTGTTTACTATCATATTTTAAGTTATAAAATAATTACACAAATTGTCGCTACCAACAAAATGTTGCATATAATGGGCATCAAGGATTCACCAGTGTGTTGCAGGTGCACAGCACACATTGATACCATAGAACAAAGTTTTGGTATTGCAAAGAAGTAAAGTGTTTTTGGAAAAATATTGCAAGTTTCATTAATAACCTAGACATAGTAACTAGCATGGTAGCATTTAACTCGAGGAAAATATTTTTTGGTGTATCTGATAACATGGTTGTGGTATCCTGGTATGGCCCCTCCTTGCTTTGGCCCTGGAGCCGCCCTTGCTCGCGCATGCGCATCTCAGAGATGCCCTCGTACCCGGACTGGCGGGAAAAAGGGCCAGTCGGCCGGGAGCCGTGGGCTTGCGTGTGCGTGTGCGTATAATCACAGCGCGTTGTCGTGGGACTCGCAATACATAGATCACCTAGATTCGGGGATAGAATACCTGGCGACGAGGACGAGATTGTCTGTGAGTCGAGGAGAACTGGTTCGACTCAGCAAACGCCCGACGGAAACGGAAAAGACTAGCACAGCAGGCGGTAAGATGGCGGTTCACCGCGGAGTTCGGTCGGTGTGAGAAATGTAATTTTTCTCAGGACAAGTGCCGCAGGTGCAGGGCGAGTTCAGGGACTCTCTGTGACTGATTTATGTGTGTTTTGAGCCGGGTTAGTGGCTTGTGAGGCTGCATACATACGGGTGCTGGTCGGGGGTTTCGACCACGTGTTGTATGGCGGCGGCTGGCGCGAGCGGCCATTGTGAACGTGTTTCTGGGGCGGGCCGCTAGGGGCGCTGGGAGCGAGGCGGCGGCGGTGACCTTGAGGGTATTTCGCCGGCGGGCCGCCAGAGGCGCTGTGCGCAGGGCAGCCGGTGTCCTTGGGATCAGCTGATCGGGACGGTACGGCGCTGAGCGACAGCCGGTGACGATGGAGATTCCGGGTATGGCATTGCCGGCAGTGTCGCCGTTCCGTTCAGGCGAGGACTTCGGCAAGTGGCTGCGCGGGGTCGAGCGATACCTGCGCGCAGTCAGTATCCTGGATGCCGACCGGAAGTGTGCGGTGCTTCTCCACCTGGTCGGGCCGGACATCGCCGACCTGAGTGAAACGCTGCCGGAGGAGGCCAGCGAGACAGAAGACCGCTTCGAGCTGCTGAAGCAGAAGCTGACAACTTACCTGTCGCCGGTGCGGAACGCGGTGGCGGAAAGATCGCTCTTCCACCAAATGAAGATGGAGCCGGAGGAGGACCTGGAGCGGTTCCTGGGCCGTCTCCGAGCGCAGGTCGGGCGCTGTAGCTACCCAGCCACGGAGGTGGACCGCGAGCTGCGCGACCGGTGCGTGCTGGGGAGCCGAGCCGGTCTGCAGGAGAAGCTCGTGCAGCTGGTGGCTTCGAAGGGCGACAGACTGACTCTCGTCGAGGTCCGTCAGACTGCCCGCGCACACCGGGACATGCAGCAGCTCGGCGCCCAGCTGGCTGGTACGCGCGTGGCGGAGGCACCGGCAGTCGACACTGAGAGCACCGCCGTCAACGCGGTGAGGACGCCTCAGCCACGACGCGGGCCCTGTTTTCGGTGCGGGGCGACCGGCCACTGGCAGCGAGACTGTCCAGCTGCTGGAGCTGTGCCGCGTGCGCGCGACAGCCACCGTCCGGCTGGCCAGGCGGCCAGCGGCGGACGCAGCGGAACGGCCGGTGGACGAGGACAGGGCGGCGCGCAGGACAGGAGCAGCAGTGACAGTCCGCCCAGACAGAGGCGCTGCTACAAGTGTGGCGCTGCCGGGCACCTGAATGCGGCGTGTCCGCAGCGGCGGTTGCGGCTGGTGACTGCGGAGGAGGCGCAGACGGACGGCGACTCCTGGCTGGTGCATTCCGTCAGCACCAGCACCGCGGAATCGACGACGGTGGTGGTGGAAGGCCAGCGGCTGGCCATGGTCGTGGACACGGGGAGCCCAGTCTCGCTGGTGAGCTCGGAGACAGCGCGACAGCGGGGGCTACTGCAGATGCTGGACCCGTGTGACCTGCGTCTGACGTCATTCACGGGTCAGGTGATTCCCCTGATGGGGGAGGCGCTGGTCACGGTCACGGCGGCGGCGGGCAGACCTGTGACCCGTCTACGACTGGTGGTGACGGACTTCGGCCCACACCGTCCGCTGATGGGCCGTGACTGGATCAAGGCGCTGGATGTCCTCCCTTCACCGTTGAGGGTGCACCAGGTGAAGGACAAGGAGGCGGTGACGCTGCAGAGCGTGCTGGATAAACACGCGGCGGTGTTCCAAGAGGAGCTGGGACGCATCCCGATCCAAGTCGGTCTCCGACTGAAACCTGACGCTAAACCAGTGTACCGGCGGGCACGCCCGGTGCCGTTCGCGCTTCAGGATGCGGTGGACAGAGAACTGGACAAGTGGGAAGAGCAGGGAGTGGCGGAGAAGGTGCCGCCAGGGAGCGGCTGGGGGACCCCACTAGTGGTCATCCCGAAGCAGAGCGGGGTTCGTCTCTGTGCGGATTACCGTCTGACCGTCAACCCGCAGCTCGAGCCGCTGAAGTACCCGATGCGGACGGCGGAGGAGCTGTTCTCCGGCATCCGAGGGAAACGGTTCGCAAAGCTAGACTGCAGGAGCGCCTACCTGCAGGTCGAGCTGGATGAAGAAAGCAAGAACGCGACGACAGTGACGACGCACCGAGGAGACTACCGGATGAATCGGCTACCCTACGGTATCTCCGTCTGTGGAGCACTGTTCCAGTCCGTGATGGATCAGATCACGGCAGGGCTCCCCGGTACGGTCAGCTATCTCGATGACGTGCTGGTGTGGGGCGACACCGAGGAAGAGCTGCTGCAGCGGCTGGATGCGACTCTGGCGAGAATGGAAGAGCACGGCATCCGTCTGAGGCGGGAAAAGTGCAGCTTTAACGTCCCAGAGGTGACCTACCTGGGATGGCGCCTGTCAGCAGACTCTCTTCAACCGCTGGCGGGGAAGACGGAGGCGATCCTGAGCGCACCAGACCCGAAGAACCCGCAGGAACTGAAGTCGCTGATAGGCACCGTCAGCTATTACCAGCGGATTCTGCCGGACCTCGCTTCTGTGCTCTCGCCTCTGTACACGCTCTTGAAGAAAGGCGAGAAGTGGCGATGGACAGACCAGTGCACGTCAGCGGTGGCAAAGGTGAAGAAGATGCTGGCGTCAGCCCCCGTGCTGATACGGTTCGACCCAGCCCGTCCGGTAAAGCTGGTGACGGACGCTAGTGAGACGGGACTGGGCGCGGTGCTCATGCAGGTGACGGCTGAAGGCCTGGAGAAACCGGTGCAGTACGCATCACGGACTCTAACACAAACCGAGCGCAAGTACGCACAGGTGGAAAAAGAAGCAGCCGCAGTGTCGTTCGGAGTGCGGCGCTTCCATCAGTTTCTGATGGGCCGATCCTTCACCCTGGTGGTGGACAATCGCACGCTGTCGCGTATCATCAGCCCGGACAAGGAGCTTCCCACACTCGCAGCAGCGCGTATGCAGCGCTACGCTCTTCAGCTAGCAGCGTACCAGTACGACGTGGAGTTGCGGCGCACTCAGGACATGTGAGCGGCAGACACGCTGTCGCGCATGCCGGTGAGGAGTCCCGCGGAGGAGCGAGCAGCAGCGGACGAAGAGGCTGATTACGGTGGAGGAGGCATCATGTTCGTGACGGAGGAGCAGGGACCCTGCCTCACGGCCAGAGCGGTCGCCGCGGCGACACGCACGGACCCGGTGCTGGGGCGCATGCTGGCGGCAGTGCGGTCAGGCTGGCCGGGTACGGTGGATGCAGAACTCACACCGTACAAACACAGGTCCGAGGAACTGTCAACAGACGCGGACTGTGTGCTGTGGGGCGGTCGCGTTGTGGTTCCGAGGGCCCTCCGCGACCGCGTGAAGCGACAGCTACACGAGGGGCATGTCGGCTGCACAAAAATGAAACAGCTGGCGCGTCGCTTCGTCTGGTGGCCGGGGCTGGATGCCGAACTGGAGGCACTCGCCCGAGACTGCCCAGCCTGCGAGTCGAAGCGAGCAGCTCCACCGCACGCGGAGCGCCACCCCTGGGAGCCTGCCCAAGGGCCGTGGCAGCGCGTGCATGCGGACTTCGCCGGACCGATGCAGGGTATGACATTCCTCATACTGGTCGACAGCTACAGCAAGTGGGCGGAAATGATCCCGATGAAGTCCACCACCTCGGAGCGAACGATCGCGGTCATGCGGGCCTCCTTCGCGCGTTTGGGCCTGCCTCTGGTCCTGGTGACGGACAATGGACCACAGTTCGTCAGCCAAGAGTTCTCCCAGTTCGCGACGTCGAACGGCATCCGTCACATTCGAGTCGCGCCGTACCATCCGTCCTCTAACGGCATGGCAGAGCGCACGGTCGGCACGCTGAAAAATGCGTTGAAGGCAACCCTGACAGCCGGCGGTGGCATCGAGCTGGCGTTAGCTCGGGTGCTGATGGCGTACCGCTCAACCCCGCACGCCAGCACGGGACGGGCGCCGGCGGAGATCATGTTCGGCCGCAATATCCGGACACGGCTGAATCTCCTTATCCCGACCGCTGAGGACGCGCTGAGGGACAGTGCTCAGCGCCAGAGGACAGCGGCTGGTGGCCGGTCACGGTCATTCAGTGTAGACACTGAAATATGGGCCCGGTGCTACTCGGGACCTCAGAAGTGGATCCGGGGCCGCATTGTCGCTCAGACAGGCCCCGTGTCGTACGAGGTCGACGTCGGAAGAGGAGGGATCTGGTCGCGACACAGCGATCAGCTCCTGTCGGCGGATCGCGGCGGCACAGGTGACACCGGTCAGGCCCGTGGAGCTGCGGACGCCGTGACTCCCGGACTTCCCGCCGGAGCCGCCGGCGACAGGAGTCCAGGCGTGGTCGGCGCGACACCACGGCGAGCGGTGTCGGTGCCACGGCCAGCGGCATCGGTGGTGCCGCGGCGAGCGGCGTCGGTGGTGCCGTGGCGAGCGGCGGCGGTGGTGCCGTGGCGAGCGGCGGCGGTGGTGCCGCGGCGAGCGGCGGCGGTGGTGCCGTGGCGAGCGGTGGCGGTGGTGCCACGGCGAGCGGCATCGGTGGTGCCGCGGCAAGCGGCGGCGGTGGTGCCGCGGCGAGCGGCATCGGTGGTGCCGCGGCGAGCGGCGGCGGTGGTGCCGGGGCGAGCGTCGGTGGTGCCGCAGCGAGCGGCGGGGGTTCCGAAGTCGGCGAGGGCGTGCGGCGATCCAGCCGGCGTCCAGTGCCGCCTAAGCGTCTCATAAGTGACATGGGATGACTTTTGTAACGTTTAATGTAACGCATGTAATCGTTCATGTTTCGCTGCAAGGCAACGTATTTAATCGTTCATGTTTCGCTGCGAGCCGCAGTAAGCTGATTGAGTTTTTGTTTAAGAGGGGTAGGGTGTGTATTTAATCGTTCATGTTTCGCTGCGAGCCGCAGTAAGCTGATTGAGTTTTTGTTTAAGAGGGGTAGGGTGTGGTATCCTGGTATGGCCCCTCCTTGCTTTGGCCCTGGAGCCGCCCTTGCTCGCGCATGCGCATCTCAGAGATGCCCTCGTACCCGGACTGGCGGGAAAAAGGGCCAGTCGGCCGGGAGCCGTGGCCTTGCGTGTGCGTGTGCGTATAATCACAGCGCGTTGTCGTGGGACTCGCAATACATAGATCACCTAGATTCGGGGATAGAATAATGGTCACGAATCAGGTTATATCTGTAGGAAAAAGCATGATATCAAAACATATAAACCTTAGTGTGGAATTGTTCACGGTCAAGTTTAAGATTGACATTATGAATGAGAAATGCATGGCACAGAGTCGTTGTGAAATAAGAAAGTTCGATGAAATATGGGGAGGCATAGATAATGCGCTAGCGAATGTGCGATGAAGTAAATGAGGGAGACATGATTATGTCTCTCCCTGTGTATGACAGTCTATTTCGAGCATTCTCGCAATGCTGGTGTGCGGTAGGAGTGATGAGCTTGTATGCTCGGACCTGTTGTGAGATGGTGGATGAGGGAGAGACCAGAGGGAAGTATAGGACGGAATACTAAATGTGTTGATGCTAGTCGTTGGAAGGTCATTTCTGAACCCTGCTTTAGCCAAGCTAAGTAGCTGTTGGATAGCTCTGTTGTTTTGTGTATTTTTTGAGGAACCACATTATATTTAGATATAAGGATTATATATTTAGTTTTGTGGATCGTTTAGGTATTATTTTTAAGCATTCATAGTTAGCTGTTACCTCTTACTTGCTTTTTAAAGGACTTTTCATTCTAGCTTGTGTGCGCCAAAATTGTCTTAGTCTTATTTTTGTGTTATTAGTTGCAGGGTTGGATAAGTAGATATTTTAGAAAATTAGGGATAATTAAGGTGTATTTAGTATTCAGTTTATTTAAGGATTAGATATTTAGTCTAGTATTAGGTGCACTCATAGCTGATTTGTGTCACTAGCTTTACCTAGATCTAGTTAAGGTTTAGAAGAAGAAAAAACAAACATAAAAAACAAAAAAAAGTTAAGTTAAGTTAGTAAAGTATTGAAAAGTGCATAGTACCTAAGTTATATACCTAAGTTACTAGTGTATTCAAATGAGCATGACTAGGATGCAGGCGAAGGTAGCAGAGCTAGAGGCCCTCCAGGCTAGAGTAGCGGAGCTTGAGGCGCAGTTAAGTAAGTGTAGGTGTAGAGATGAGCCGCAGGAGGGTGTAGCTCCTGACCAAGGAACGTATGCGCAGATCGTGGTTAGGGGGTCAGAAAAGGAGCCTACAGGATCAGGGACCAGTGGTAGTTCTGATAGGGGCATAAGGGAGGAGGATAAGGCAAAGGTGGATAGTGCGGCTGGGGTTTGGAAGTGTGTTGGAGGGTCACGTTTCTGGAGACTCAACATTGTGGAAAGTAATGCTAGGGCCACAGACAGTAAGGATGAGGAGGGATGCTGGGTAATGGAGGGTGGTAGCAGAATCTGGAGGAGGAAGAGGGAAGGGGATCAGGAGGGATGGACAAAAGTTCAGGGTAGAGTCAGGCAGTACAGCCCCAGGGAACATCAGCAGGTTACAATAGCAAATAGGTTCAGTGCGTTAGAGTCAGCAGCTGAAAGTGACAGGGAAGAGATTCAGCATTTAGTGGTTGGGGACTCAAGGGTAAGGCCCTTAAGGCGAACATTCTGTGGGAAGAGGGACAGATGTATAGTCAAACCGGGGGCAAGAGTAGTTGATATGGGCCCTGTCATTGAGGCAGAACTTGGTAGGAGTAGCCCGGAGACAGTTATAATACAGGTGGGGGTGAACAACATAGGACCTAGGCAGAGTGTGAGAATAGTAGCGGAGTACCGGAGCCTGCTGCAGAGGTTGAAGGAGTCCAGGAAACCAGTCATTGTGACTGGCATCCTCCCTCGCTGTGGAGCCAGTGAGGAGTGGTACTCGAGAGCTCTGTCTGTGAACAGCTCAGTTCAGAACTTATGTTCAGCTATGGGGCTTAGTTATGTAGACTTATGGGATCAGTTCTATGAGTGGCATAGGTACTATATGAAGGATGGGCTTCACTTATCGGATGAGGGGGCAAGGGCTTTGGGAGATGCCTACAGAAGTGTCATTCAGGGAAACTAGGTAGGAGGGGGGGGGGGGGGGGGGGGGGTTCAGGGACGCTAGTACTAGGGCATCAGGAAGTAAGCATTGGTAGAAGTTCATGTCAGAATAGGACAGTAGATCATAATTCCCTCAGAATTAGTAGAGTCAGCTCAAAGTATAAGATCACATGTGTGTTGCTGAATGCCCAAAGTATTAGGTCTAAATTTGATGAGTTTGAGTGTTATGTTGCCCTTGAAAAGCCTGATATCATTTGTGTAACCGAGACATGGGTTAGTGAGGGGTATAATAGGGATAGGCTACAGGATTTCGAGTTACAAGGGCATAACATGTTCTCATACTGCAGAGAATCACGGCAGGGAGGCGGAGTGTTTGTATATGTAAATAGCTTGTACTGCACTACTAGAGTTGATGATTCTAGTAAAGTAGAAGAAGTAGAATCAATCTGGCTTGACATTAAAATTGGTACAGGAAACAGAGGAAGGTTGAGGATAGGTGCATTTTACAGACCAGGGAATCTTCCAAGGAACTCCCAAGCTGAAACAGACCAAGATATTTGTGAGGAAATACGTAGGAACTTTCGGGCTCAGTGTCTTATTATGGGAGATTTTAACTTAAGAGGATACGGAAGTATAGCAGAGGAAACAAATGAGTGTAGGTTGTATAAGCAAATCTTTGAAGAGGAGCTTTTCATGCATCAGTTTGTAACAGAGCCAACCAGACATTGCTCCATTCTAGACCTTGTATTCTCAGACAACAGTGATCTAGTTAGTGACATAAGTATTTGTGCAGGTCTAGGAACCAGTGATCACAATATGGTTAAATTCAATATCTCATCAGAAATGAGGCCCAAAGATAACCTTATTATGGTTCCAAACTTCAGCCGGGCTGATTTTGATGGTATTAGAAATGACCTCGCACAGATAAAATGGAACGTTGAGTTGGCAGGTTTAGATGCATGTGAGGCCTGGAATGTTTTCAAAGCTAGATTAAGCCAAATTCAGAATCGGCATATACCCCTCAGGCACAAACGTAACAGAACCAAGGGCAATCCAGTTTGGCTTACCCCAGAAGTAAGGAGTGCTTTACAAGCTAAAAGAAGTGCATTTGGCATTTTGAAGGGATCTTCACTAGATATAAATCAGAAGGCCTACCAGAATGCAAGAAATTCAGTTAAGAAAAAGGTCAGAGCAGCTAAAAGGGCAAAGGAACTTGATTTAGCTAGACATTGTAATGCAGATAGTAAGAAGTTCTTCAGTTTTTATAAGTTAAGTACAGTTTCCAAAAATATAGGTCCATTTAAGGTAGATGATGTGTTAGTTAGCAAGGACAGTGAAATGGTTGAAGTGCTTAATGATCAGTTTCAATCTGTCTTTACTATCGAGGACCAGAGTAGTATTGCAGCACTTCAGCCTGAGCTAGAGACAGAGGAGACTATAGGAGAGCTAGGTGGCATAAGTAGTGAACTTGTTCTAGAATATCTAAAGAAAGTAAGGCCTAACAAGGCAGAAGGACCTGATGAAATCCATGCTAGACTTTTAAGAGAATCTGAAAGGGAGTTGTCGGTTCCATTAGCCATAATATTTTCTAAATCACTTGCAGATAGTAAAATTCCACTTGATTGGAAAAGAGCAAATGTTGTTCCTATTCATAAAAAGGGAGATAGAAGTAAAGAGGAAAACTATAGACCAGTTAATCTGACCTCATTAGTCTGCAAGGTGCTTGAATCAATCATCAAAGATAAGATTGTTGAATTCTTGGAGCAAAATGAACCCATCAAGGATACACAGCATGGCTTTAGGAAGGGCCGTTCTTGTTTAACTAATCTTCTGGAGTTTTTGGATGTTGCAACAGATAGCTTTGATCAGGGTAAACAGCTAGATGTAGCTTTTCTTGATTTCAGTAAAGCATTTGACAAAGTCCCCCATACAAGACTGGGGTTGCAACTTAAAATTCATGGGATCAGGGGCAAGATTCTGGATTGGATAGAAACGTGGCTTTCAGGACGCCAGCAAAGGGTTATATTGAATGGGTGCCAATCACAATGGAAGGAGGTTCTCAGTGGGGTTCCACAGGGCTCAGTCCTGGGCCCATTGCTTTTTATAATATTTGTGAATGCAATTGAGAACAGTATAGACAGCAAAGTCTTGAAATTTGCAGACGATCTAAAAGTTGTCAGGATTATTAGAGGAAAACATGATCAGGATGTTTTTCAATCAGATCTGGACAAGCTAGTGGTCTGAAGCATGGCAGATGAAATTCAATTTGAGTAAATGTAAGATTATGCACGCTGGACGGGTTAGCAGTAAACATAGGTATGAAATGGGTGGGCAGAAAATGGAGCAGATTGAAAAGGAAAGAGATTTAGGTGTCGTGGTAAACAATAGACTATCAGCGTCAGACCAGGTTGTAGAAGCTAGGAAAAAGGCACTTAGAATGCTAGGGGCCATTAACAGAAATGTTTCCTACAAGAGTGAAAAGGTAATAACAAAACTGTATTGTGCATACGTTAGACCACATTTGGAGTATTGTGTACAAGCCTGGTCTCCAACATATGAGAAAGATTGCTGGTTGTTAGAAAGAGTTCAAAAAAGGGCAACAAAAATGGATAATTGTCTTGGTAGTTTACCTTATGAAGATAGATTAAGGAAATTGGGTATGTTTTCACTTAGATATAGAAGGCTAAGAGGAGATCTAATTGAAGTCTTCAAATTTGTAGATAGTCAGCATTCTGGATATTTAAAGGGTATGTGAGTTCAATAGGGAAAATCGAGGTAGAGGTCATCAGCATAAACTCATTATGAAACAAAGTAGGACTAGGCTACGACAGTCATTTTTCAGTAGAAGGGTTGTAGGACATTGGAATATGCTACCAGGGGATGTCGCTGATGCAGTGACACTTGCTTCCTTCAAAATTAGATTAGATAAATACTTTACAGAGAAGGGATTAGTTCATAAATACTCGTGGGATTAGCCTTCTTTTATGCAGGTAGAGTAAGGTGATTTGAAGGGGCGAGACTGGTGGAGGGGTGGGGGGGGGGGGGGGTGGGGGTGGGGGTGGGGGTGGGGGTGGGTGTGGGTGGGGTGGGGTGCAACCTCGGATGGGCCCAAGAGGCTCTTTGTTGCACTTTTCTTTTATGTCTTTATGTCTTTATGTCTAAGGTGATTGTAGGTGTGTGTATGTCTGTGTGCTGCAGATGATAGATAAATACAAGAATTAAAAAAAGGAAAGAAAAAAAATACAGCAACTTTTGAACTTCGCTGCCAAAGTTATCTTTGGTAGGAAAACAAATTGATCATGTTACGGACCTGCGAGAGAGACTGGGCTGGCTGGAAGCCCAGCAGCTTGTGGACTATTCAACAATCTGCCTGACCCCACAAGGCGCTCCAGAGGGGAGAACCCGACTCCCTAGCAGCCGTCCTCCGTTTGAACTCGGACGTACGGCAACGTACAACCAGGCAGGACGGTCTGCTCCACGTACAGTCGGTCTCATAATGATCTTCCCTTGCCACCACGTGGCGCTACGGTCGCGATAGGCACACACATGATGGTTTCCCCACCGTAGGTTGGTACCCTTGTGGCTGTCTGGCAGGTGCGTGACCTGGGGAGGGGGAGTGAGGGAGGGAGGGAGTGCGGGGCGTTGTCGTAATGGAATGCGCCGCGACCCAGGTGGTGGTCAGTGCCGTCTGTCTCGAGGGTCAAGAGGTCACCTGTCCTGAGCTGGCAGAGATCCAATATTGGAGACTGTATAACAGTGTTCACCACATCAGCCCAAATAACTCAGTCGATATAGCTGCCTACTCCTAGCGTATTCGTAGATTGGTCGTGGGTTCGAACCGCGCTGGCACCGGGCGCTTTTACGTGTATTTCTTTCTTAATCATGCCACGTGTCATGTGCAATGCAGAACCCCGAAATTGCGAATGCAAACGTCCACCTGATTATTCTACACGAAAAAGCAGACAATTGCAGTGGGCCTCGCACTGATATGTTCGAATCACGCCGCTCCGTCCTTCACGCTCCACAAACACACCCAGGCGGGTTTATATCCATTAAGTTAGCGACGATATCTGCGACGACAGTATTTACAACCTTAGGTCTATCAAGCATCGCCAGGTGTGTGTCTGATAGAGCATCTGACTGGCTACGTGTTTAAATTTGACTTTGACACTGAGATCAGGTCAAAATATCGACACTTTATTTTTTGGCGCACGGCAAATTTCCAAATCGTCGCAAGCGACACGACGGATAGCCATTTCCGAGACATCTGTGACGACAGTATCGGTCAACTTGAGATACAAATATTCGTCATAGTATGGCCCGTGCAGTGTTCTATCAATTGGACACTTAGCGATGCTTCACAGACCTATGGTTTTCTTAAAACTGGTCATCACAGACATCGTCGCTACCTTGACATTCTAGGTCTGCGTATATTTCCAACCACGGTCCGCCACACAGCCTCGCCACACATGAGCATTGTTATTCCCCAATCGGCCTGTGTGGGCAGATCAGGACGGAGCGGTGCAGATTCCGCCAAGTATCGGCCGGCACCGGGCGAGCTGTCAAACCGGTCCGGCCCCGCCTCGGTGCGGGATTCAGCCAGCTATCGTTTTGCCTACCGTGGGAGACCCAGAGCTAGGGAAGATCATTTTGGGACCGACTGTACCTCGGCCCAAAACCGAGGCCGGTAGACGGCGCTTCTGCTCGAGAGCGCCGGCGCTGCACAACCAGCTGTCATCCGATCTGGTTACTCTCAGCGGGCAGCGTTTTCAACGAGCATTGAAACGGCAGGTGTGTGCCTGAGTGTGTGTGTGCGTGCGTGTGTACGCAAATGTGTATGTTTGTGTATTCTACGCTAGCTTTCATTTTTTACTCTGGAACCCTGCACATGACTCGGAGCCTGAAAAGTCACTGCTGCTGTGGAGTGTTCTTTAAACGAAATACAAATACAAATACAAATACGAGCGCGAAGCGCTCGCTCGTCTTTCCGTGGTGTATCGGAAAAATCTGAATGAGCGGCCCGACCCGGCCCGACCCGGCCCGTGGCGACGCTTTTGACAAGTTAATATCTCTGCAACCGCACGTCCGATTGACAGGCGGGCTTCTTTGCTGAGCAGCCCCATCCAACCTACCCTGTTTGAGACCAGTGCCGACTCACGTGGGTGACTACCACTGCGCGTGCCGCGTGACGCGTGACGGGTGTTGGAAGGTGTTTCCTCACAATAACTCCGCAACGGCTGAGTCGATTGTGTTCAAGTT
The DNA here is from genome assembly GCA_036785665.1 of Chirona hameri. Lineage (NCBI taxonomy): Eukaryota > Metazoa > Arthropoda > Thecostraca > Balanomorpha > Balanidae > Chirona > Chirona hameri. The sequence goes on along the minus strand of JAXIVJ010011849.1, from coordinate 10,270 downwards.
TGGTGTGTGGTTAGGGACCCCTCAGCCGCCACTTTCCCACATGTTATTGGCGGGGTGCCTCTGCACGTGCGCACGTGCACACCCCTATTATATATCTCAGGAACGGCTGAGCCGATTGTGTTCAAATTTGGTATGTGGTTGGGGACCCCTCAGCCGCCGCTTTTCCACAAGTCAGGGATGGGGTACCTCTGCACGTGCGCACCCCTATTCTATATCGCAGGAATGGCTGAGCCGATTGTGTTGAAATTTGGTGTGTGGTTAGGGACCTCTCAGCCGCCACTTTCCCACAAGTCAGGGGTGGGGTGCCTCTGCACGTGCGCACGTGCACACCCCTATTATATATATATCAGGCACGGCTGAGCCGGTTGTGTTCAAATTTTGTGCGTGGTTAGGGACCTCTCAGCCGCCACTTTCCCACAAGACAGGGGTGGGGTGCTTCTGCACGTGCGCACGTGCGCACCCTTTTTGTATCTCAGAAACTACTTGCCCGATGGAGTTGAAATTCACCATACATTTTCTTCGCGCTCGCTCGTTCATCGCCAACTTCGGCGTCTTACTGGTACTCTAGTATGCATAGGAACGTCCAGCTGAATCGGGCAGGTGGTTTAAGAGATAGCAAGCAAATAGTGGTCCGCACGTGCGCAGTGCACACGTGCATAGTGACTAAAAGGTTCCGCCAAGCGCAAACCTTCTAACAACCCTTCCTAAGCATGTATGCAAATTTTCACCTCGATAGGTCCAGTGGTTTCCGAGCTCTGAAATACGGTGGCGCAAGTGCGCACTTGCATATTGGTGTATGCATCGGAACGTCTAAAGCAGCCCTAACGATGCAAAATTTCAGCTCAATAGGTCCAGTAGTTTCGAAGATATAATAAAGGGGTCCGCACATGCGCACGTGCCATGCAACTTCCGATTCATAGTGTGGAATGTTGTTAGGATTTCAGTCGGGAGCAGCACACCAAATTTCGCCATAATCGGCCTAGTAGTTTATGAGATACATCATAGGGGTGGGGCGTTCCAGGACAGATCGACTAGTGCCTTACACCCTCATGTGAAAAAAAAACATCTAAGATTGGGTCTATAGGGTAGTCTTAGGCTCAGAAGACGACGGTGCAAATATTTTGCCTGGCCGAGCAACGGTCACCGAGTTATAGCCTCCGGCAATTTGGAGAGGTCACGCTGCAGACTTTTCTTTGATGGATCATAACTTGTAGTGAGACGATCGGAAACATTAAAAGCGATATATCACTGAACTTGCAATGATGCAGGAAAACTTTTGGCTGTCTCAAAATGTTCGATTTTTTATTTTTTATTTTGTGACCTTGTGACCTTTTTGTACGTGACCTATCTCTTGACCTTTTCCCAGTCGAAACCTTTATTTTTGACTCAAAGCCAGATTGAGTTTGATCAATTACCTTTCGATCGAAAAAAAGGAAAAAAGTGGGTATAGACCCTTAAATGCCCCCATTCAGCCTTGCAAAAACCCATATAGGTGGCGCTGCGAACGTTACCCATGCATATCTCCGGACTGGGTAAAGATATCGAGGTGCGGTTAACGCCAGTGGATTGAATAGGTGATTCTGAGCAAGAAATATTTGTATGATTTTGTTACCCGAGGTCAAGGTTAAAGGAAATAGTTCACCTTGGATTTTTTTTTACCAAACACGATTTGATATTTTTTAATACAATTTATTTTTATATTGTCAAAAATGGCCTTATATCGCGCCGATTCAGGACAGAAGGCCGTACATTTGTATTGTTTATCAAAACTATATGCATACTCTCTGAGTCAGAGTCCTGACGTCACGCGAATGTAAACAATGGTTCAACCAATCAGATTCGAAAGTAGTCGCGTAAGGATGGACTCGCATTGGAGATGTGCCAACCGGCGGCCGGCGATTCGCTTCCTAGCACCAGCTGCAAGCTGATTGGCTGATGGTATAGCCTCTGCCCGGGCTAGAACCAGTACAACATTCTTTCGCCAGCACCGCATTCCTTCGCCAAAAACTCAAACATATTCGGCTGGAAAGTATTTTCAGTCAAGAAAACTTGCAGATAGGGGTTTCCCAACACGGGCTGCAAAACTGCTATCTCAGTTTAAAACTAATGTTGAAGGTTAACTATTTCCTTTAAGGTCATAATTTAGGTCAAACTTGTAAATAATTTCAGTTTTCTATACGTACGGGATTTTTGTGAGTATTTCCGGGGTATTGCACCGAGTTTAGACAAGGACAAATCGAGAAGGCCATTTTGTAATGCGCCAAAACTATCGGGGGGGGGGGGGTGCAAAAAGGTCAAACATTTACAAACTTGATCGGAAGTCACTTGGTCACCCTTTGGTCGATCGATTTGGTTGCTCAGTACTGGATTCTTTTATCATGAAACACATTTTCAAGCGCATCCCATTGCATTTTGAGCATCAGCGTGCCAACATCATATACTCACTTCTTTCCCCTGGCATTTTGCATGAATGGAACCATGCACACATGTGAACAGAACCAGAACCGAAACAGAACCGACTGTCCCAGGGAAGACGGAGTTTTCCAGTTTCTGAACGTAGTCCTAGAGGAAAATATACAGGCATGCACAAACGATTTGGATGACGAAGGCGATTTTGAGACCGAAATACGCTTTAAGCACTGGGTTAGTACCGATCGCTGCACGCTAGTAGACATGGTTGAGTCACGTGAGGATTTCCTGGAAAGTATTAGCCGCCAGCCAGCATGGTGCAATCATTTTTTGGACGCCTCATTCCCGAAGTACAGAAACTGATACCGGGACTGAGCAAAATTCACTGTTTTTCTGACGGCTGCGCAGCTCAATACAAAAACACGCATAATTCAATTCACATCGCACATCACTCTGCGGACTTTGGCATCACATGCGAATGGCACTTCTTCGCCACATCCCACGGCAAAAGTGCATGTGATGGCATTGGTGGTACACTGAAAAGAGCGGAGGCGACAGAGAGTCTCAGGCGTCCGTATACGGACCAAATTCTGTCGGCACAGGCCATTTTTACGTTTCTGACAGAAATTTGAAACCACCATCCAGTTTTGCTTTGTGGAGAAGGGAGAGGTCAAGAAAACTGCAGCGGGGCTAGCTGCACGTTTCTCCGCTGCCAAAACAAGTAAAGGCACCCAGCAGTTTCACCGTTTTGTTCCAGTGGATGAAATGCACACGACAGTTTGTCACGTGGACCCGGCAAAACAGTCCACATTAGGTGATACACGCATCTTGGAGGGAACATGAACAGTGCAAAAAGTAACCCTGTTCTCTATCGGTGTGATGGTATGCAGCTACTCATGTACTTCGAGGTGTTTTATGATTCAGACACGTGGACGCGAGGTAGTATGGCTGCGAGCCAGTTTCGTACGGTTCTGTTCACATGTGTGTATGGTTCCATTCATGCAAAATGCCAGGGGGAAGAGGTGAGCATATGATGTCGGCGCACACTGACGCTCAAAATACAATGAGATGCGCTTGAAAATGTGTTTCATGATAACAAAATCCAGTACTGAGCAACCAGATCGATCGACCAAAGGGTGGCTAAAGTGACTTCCGATAAAGTTTGGAAATTTTCGAACTTTTTGCATCCCCCAGATAGTTTTGGCGCATCCCAAAATGGCCTTCTGGATTCGTCCTTGTCTAACTCGGTGCAATATCCCGGAAATACTCACAGAATCCCGTACGTATAGAAAACTGAAATTATTTACGAGTTTGACCTAAATTATGACCTTGACCTTGACCTTGACCTCGGGTAACAAAGTCATACGAATATTTCTTGCTCAGAATCACCTATTCAATCTACTGGCGTTGACCACACCTCGACATCTTTACCCAGTCCGGAGATATGCATGAGTAACGTTCGCAGCACCACCTATACGTTTTTTTTGCTAGGCTGAAAGGGGGCATTTAAGGGGCTATATCCACTTTTTCTCTCGATCGAAAGGTAATTGATAAAACTCAATTTGGCTTTGAGTAACAAATACAGGTTTCGACTGGGAAAAGGTAAATATAGGTCACGTAAACAAAGTTACTAGGTCACAAAATATAAAAAAAATCAACATTTTGAGATGCCAAAAGTTTCCCTGCATCATTGCGAATTCAGTGATATATCGCTTTTAGGGTTTCAGGTCGTCTCACTACAAGTTATGATCCATCAAAGAAAGGTCTGCAGCGTGACCTCTCCAAATTGCCGGAGGCTATAACTCGGTGACCGTTGCTCGTCGAGGAAAAATATTTGCACAGCCGTCTTCAGGGCCTACGACAACCCTATAGAACCAATTGTAATGCGATACATTTTTTTCTTTCAATCAAACATCGGAAATTTGCAACACAGTCCAACCATTCAATAATTAGCAGGAAAAGCTGTCCAGTGGTGGACGGTGGATGAGACGAGCGTCTCCGTGGTCTGCGCCGGAGCCTGGGACCACGGCCAGCCGGGGACAGCTGCAGAGAAAAACGTAAACAGGTGTCGGCTCCCCTTGTTTTGACGGAGCCGGGTGAAGGGCGGCCCAGGAATGTGAACGCCTGGGCGGCGGCCGGCCACGGAAGAGGTGAAAGCTTTTGGTAGGAAAGGGAAAGTTGTTAAAAGGCCTGACCAGAGCAAACGGGGCACCTTTTTCTGACTTACGTACGGGGGAGAGGACAGTCGGGACTGGACCGTGAGAGTGCACGAACGGAGGCGGCCGCGGCCCTCGCCGCGAGGCCTGGCCGCGGCCCACTGTCGTGACGCTCGTCACGACAGTGTCGAAGTTGGTATGCAGGCCGCCAGGCTGTGACAGCAAATTTTTGGAGTAACTTTGTGGAGTCATCATGAAAATTAATTTCCTCAGTCAAGAAGTTGATTTATTTTCCTGAAACAAGAGAAAGCCAAGAGGAAATGGACAGAAGAGACGAATTGATAACTGAGGCTGAAGGGCAGCAACCCTGAAAATTGACTATTGTTGTTGTTGTTTTTTGTTTAAATTCATTTGGCGAAATACGAGCACACGCATCATCACAAGTAAGGTCGAGGTCTGCACAATCCTGTCGGTCCTACCTTCCACTCGCCGTTAGTTTTGTACATCCCCGTGTACCTTTTTTAAAAAAAATTGCACAGTCATTGGCGGCCGCTCTATTCCGATTACTCACCTGCCATGAATTGGTCATTTAGTCACAGTATGTTTTCTTGTTGTAGTTGTGTGCCAGCGCGCAAGCTCGAAATCATCATTTATCGAATTGTCTGAACGGTATGCCGATTATGGTATACTTACATTTTCATTGTG